>JAQZBX010057715.1:0-17911 GCA_029593785.1 Cabassous unicinctus
CCCCCCCGTTTCTTCTTTCTCCCTCTTATGTCCCTCCTACTTTCTCACCACACCCCACCCACCTCCCTACCACTATATAAGATGTGAGCTTCTGCAATAAAGTAGACTGCGCCATCAGCCTGTCTCCGCAAACATCATTCGCGCCGTCCTTACCTCCTTACCGGGCAACAACTAATAGTGAGACCTCAGACTTCTTTTCATAGAACATGATGGCCAAGACCACCTAGGCAGGGAAGCCTTCTCTGGTGAATATGAGTAGCCCAAGGGGAAAGACCTAAACATCCTGACGATTGAAGCCCAGCTAGCCCACTTTACACTGAATCCCACAGTTAAGAAATCTAACCCACAGGCACAGAACTTCTAATGATTTTATTAGGGTCCTGGTTTGAAATATCCATAGAGGCAATGTTCAATATGAAGACTAAATCAATTGAAGCATTCAATACTTTCAAACACTTTCCTAATACAAAGTTTTAAATGAGAAATTATTCATATAATAAACTGCTCATCAAATATTTTAATAAGCAACATTTAGTAATGCTGTAACAGAAGCTTATTAGTACTGCTGTATTCTTTCAGTTTCACAACAGATCTAAACACATTTTTGCTTTGTCTGGCAATGTGCAAATAGGTTTTTTGATCTACAAAATCTCTCCAGGTGCTTCAACACCTCTAAAGCTAGGCTGAACTTGGCATCCCCTAAACCTTAGTAAATAGGGGACCAATGCTGTGAATGGGAACATCTGAGGCATGGAGGTCACTGAGATGTGGCCCCCGGCTTCCCAGCAGGTTAGAAACTTTAACCAATCCCAGCCCCACCCCACACCTTCCCCTACTCTCACCTCCCAGCAGCCCTCCCACACCTGCCATGGTGTTTTCAAGTAGAGCTGCAACTTCCACTTTGCTGAAAAAGTTATTTAATAATTCTTTTTAAAAAACAAACAAAAAGGAGTTCACTTACACAAGCAGTGCAGAAAAAGTTTCTACACTTGAAAAGGAATGGAAAAAAATAATAATGTAACACTGACATATTACAGTGATAATATAAAATTTACAACCTTTCACACACTTTTCCCAAATACATTTATACATACATAAAAGAATTAAATGATAAATAGAAATGCTGGTAAAAAAAACAAACTGCAGTTCTTTGTTTCAATGAATGCAATAAAAAACAAGAATAAAAGCACTCAGACCCTAGTATACGAAAGCGAAGGATTTGAACAGAAAGAGTAATAGAGGAAGTAATCAGCAAACATAGCCACAAATACATTCAGCTCATCAGAAATGAAAGAAATTCAAAGGAAAGCTCTTTTGTAAAACCTACATGGATTAATTTGACAAAAGCTGTGCCAATGCAAAATACCAGAAATCTGTTGGCTTTTATAATGGGGATTTATTTTGGGTAAAAGCTTAGTTTCAAGGCTGTGCAAAGTAAAACCAAGTGTCCATAAGACGTGCTTTCTCATTAAAGTCAGCTGCCACGTGTTGAAGCAAGATGTCAGGTGATTTCTGCCTAGACTCTCCTTCCCCTCTGGGCTTCCTCCCTCAGGCCCAGTTACTCCACTTTCTGATTGATTTCAGCTGGAAGCTGGCATATGCTTTGTCTCTTAGGGCTTCCTATATTATTCTTGGCAATTAAGCTCTCTTCCCAAGTTCAGCTGTAAGCTATCAGGCAAATGGCCGATCTTTCCTAGGGGGACCAGCTGTTTGATCATGCTCATTTCTGTCACATGGCAGGATCAATAATGACAGAGTTTTCTCTTTTTGTGGCTGTGTCTGTTTAACATGAAACCCAGCAAGGGGGCATGGATTCAATCTGAGTCCCACCACACTGATGGAGTAGAGTAACATGGCGTAGAGAAGTGGTTCTTTTTTTTTCTTCTTCTTTTTCATTTATTACTTAATTTTTTTTAAAATAGATACCTTAGATTACATAAATATTACATAAAAATATAGGGGAATGGGAAGTGGATGTGGCTCAAGTGATTTGGCTCCCATATACTATATGGAAGTCCCCAGGTTCCATTCCCAGGGCCTCATGATGAAGGCAAGCTGGCCACTCATGCTGCCATGGCAAGCCCATAACAACAAAGGGGGGAAATAAATAAAGTAAAAATAAATAAATCTTTAAAAATTATATACAGGATTAACATATTTCCCACTCCCTACCCTTCCCACTTTCCCACATTAAAAACATGCTTCCTTAGTGTGTTACATTTGTTACAATTGTTGAATACACATTGTAGCATTGCCACTAAGCATAGATTATAGTTTACAGTTTATACTCTGTCCCATCTAATTTTGTACATTATGACAAAATAAATAATGATCTGTATCAGTCATTGCAATAACATTTAGGACAATTTCAATGTTCTGAAAATGCCCTCATATAACACCTATTTTTCCTCTCCTTCCCCTCAGGTCCTCTGGTGGCCCCTGTCTCCATATCAATGATAAATGTTCTTCCATTGCTAGAATAACACATCTATAGTAGAATAACAGTAAGCCTACTCTAAGCCATCATTCATTAACCAATCCTGAGGATTCTGGGATGGTGATTCCCACTCTGCCTCTAATTGAGAGGGGTCTTAATCCCACAGGGCAGATGGATGGGACTATCTTGCTTGCAGTTGAAGACAAACTCTCTACCTTGGGATAGATGTTGTCCATCACCATCTCCATGTTAGGAGATGAACTAACAATTCCAATGAACTGGAGAGTAGGTGTTACAACTCTGTTGAGATTCAGGGTCTAACTGGCACCTGGACAGCCCAAAGATTTAAGCCTTTTTGACACCACCGATGAAATCTAGTACTAACCATAGGTTCAAATAGAAAGGGCAGAAGAGCCACGTGTAGGGAAACCACAACGGAATCCAACTCTGTCACACTGGGAGCATGAATTCCAAAGAAGGGCCCACTAAAATCCTGAGCTGTCTGCCCTCCCTCTAGTGTCTGTATGTCTTTAGAGCCCTCAGGAGCCCTGTTGTTTGAGGCTGTATTTATTGTGGCAGTCAATGAGATCCTGCTGATATTTGCATGAATGTAATCCCTGGAATGACCTTGACTCATTTTGAAATCTCTTAGCCATAAAAACTCATTTGTATTTACCATTTCCCCCTTTGGTCAAGGTCTTTTTCCAGTTGCCTTCCTAGTTTATACTTGGTAGTAATCCCTCAGTACCAGGGCGGTGCATCCCCAGGAGTCAAGTCCAATGCTGGGTGAAAGGTAATGCATTTAAATGCTGAGTTTGACTTATTAAGAAGCCACATTTGAGCAACACAAGGAGGCTCCCAGGAGGTAACTCTTAGGCAACATATAATGCAAGGTTAAGTCTCAATTTCAAAAGAAAAGATTCATAAGTACAGTCAATATAAAGGGCCTGTCAATAGTCCACCCTCCTTCACTATTCACTGTCCCTGTACTCATGGGATTCTTGCTGTCCCATTAGAGAATGTGGCAGAGCTTCCCAGGATGGGAATTCAATATTGTTTTGGTTATTGTGTGGCTCTCCACCCACTGTGACCATGCCCCATGAATACTTGAACACATTCATATGCCTTATAGGTATGCCCCAAGTGAACCTCCTCCCATGCATCTCCCATCACTGATATCCCCACCAATGATCCTCCCCTGCCACAGTTATAACCATTCTGTGATTCAAACCTCTTCAAAAGTGAAGCCAAAAATATAACCAAATAAAATTAATAAGAAAATTAAATAATCATGACAGTTTTAAAAATAACAAATAAAATTAAAAATTAAAAAGAATTTTGAAATAAAAATAATGTTTGACATTATGACTTTCATCACTATAAGTTCTGTTGTCTAGCATATACAGTGATTTTTTTCTTTGTTATATTCCCCCAGTGTCTCATTTATTTCATTTCATCTTCAAAGAAGCTTTAGGTTACAGCAGAGTCATATACAGAATATAGAGGATTTCCATATATCCCAAATCCTCCCGCCTTTTCCCCTCTCCCCTACTAACATTTTATATGTGGATGGTATATTTATTATAATTGATGTACAAATATTGAAGCTTTGGTACTAACCATGGTCAATGATTTACATTTTTGTATACATTTTCGATCATACACTCTTGTAAATTTTGACAAAACATAAAATGGCCTGTAACCATTAATGCAAGATCATGCAGGACAATTCTAAGGTCCAAAAATGCCCTGTGTTCCACCTATTTGACTCTTCCCTCCCCCTCCCCTCAGGGCCTATGGTAACTACTAAGTTTCAGTTTTTGAAGAATAAGATTCAAAGTTACTTGCAATAATATTGAAGGCTTGACATATTGGTCTTTTTTCTTTTATTAGACACTACTTATGTTCTCAGGAGACTTTTGCTCCTATATTTGAGAACATAGTAGGACTCCCAAGGAGGAAGTTTATTATTTTATTGTTTATTGTGTTGTTCTCCACCCACACAATAAGCATTATGACAAGATGAGCACTTACATATATCATAGAAACCTACCTCAGGTGTGTCCTGCACTGTATGTCCCTCCACATCAACATCCTACACCAGTAAACTTCCCAGGCCATATTTGCCAAAAGAACATTCCAACATTGCAGTTTTATCCACAGACCTGAAAATCCCCAGAGTTCGTCTGCTCCTTTCCCCAAACCTCCCTGCAGTTCCATGGATTGACCAACACAACCTCCCCACACTAAAACCGTCAGAGACCACCACCACTGAACCCAATAGCATCATTGCATCATTGTCATGCAGGTCCACTGCACAACTGAACCCTTCTGCCTTATCATAGATTTTGCCCCTATAGGCATTGGCTTACAAGTATCTACTCCCTTTCTGTCTCCTATAAACCTGTATTCAAGTCTCTAGCTCTGTGAGTCTGCTCAATTTGCTTAATTCATATCAGTGAGATCATGTAATATTTGTCCTTTAGTCCCTGGCTTGCTTTGCTCATCATTTTGTCTTCAGGATTCATTCCATGTGTTAGTATGGCATTCCTTCTTATAGCTGAGTAATAGTCCACTGTATGTATATGGGATATTTTGCTTATCCATTCAGCTGTTAACAGACATTTGAATGGTTTCCAACTTTTAGCAATAGTGAATAATGCTGCTATGAACATTGGTGTGCATATATCTTTTCATGCCACTGCTTTCAATCCTTTTGGGTATATACCCAGCAGTGGGATTGCTGGACAACACAGCAGTTCAATAGTTAGCTTCCTGAGGAACCACCAAACTGTCCTCCAAAATGGCTGTGCCACTCTACATTCCCACTAGCAGTGGTGGAGGATTCCATTTCCTCCACATCCTCTCCAACACTTGTAGTCCTCTGTTTTTTTAAATAGGTGTCAGTCTAATGAATGTATGATGGTATCTCACTATTGTTTTGTTTTGCATTTCCCTAGTAGCTAGTGATGTTGAGCATCTTTTCATGTGCTTTTTATCCATTTGTATTTCTTCTTTGGAGAAGTGTATATTCAAATCATTTGCACATTTTTTAATGGGTTGTTTGTCTTTTCATTTTTGAGATGTAGGATTTCTTTATATATGCTGGATGGTATGTCCCTATCAGACAGATGGTTACCAAATATTTTTTCCCTTTGAGTAGGCTGCCTTTTCACTTTCTTGGCAAACTCCTTTGAGTTGCAGAAATTTTTAATTTTGAGACGGTCCTATTTATCTTTTTTTTCTTTCATTGTTTGCGCTTTGGGTGTAAAATTCATGAAACCACTTCCTACTAAAAGACACTGTAGATGCTCAGAGAAGGGGCTTTTTAAGTTTTTGTTGTTGTTGTTGTTGTTACATGGTCCCCTTTGTCAGTCAGGTGAAAGCCACAGACACCTTTTCAGAATGTAGCACCAGATAGTTTTATGACACTTAACATCAGTGTCATAATTAACATGTCTTTAAATTTTATTTTAGAATTACTCAAAATTAATTCAAGCTCATGTACTCCCTGAAATACTTCCACAGAGTACGTGGGAGTCCATGGACCCTGGTTAAGAATCCCTACCCTGGAGCAATCTTAACAGATAATATAATCAAAAGACTCTCAGGAGAATTTAATGCAATCAAAGGATATCACACCCAGAGTAGCAGATTCGTTTAAACATAATTTTTCTCTTTTTGGGATTCATAAAATAATCTCAAACTGCCCCACCATATAATACCTATTAAATAATTTTTTGTGTGAAAAGACAACTAGAGGAAATATGCCATGAACAGTATGTCTTATGAACTACATTGCAACATAATATTGATGCCCATTGAACTTGATCTTTCTCATCAATACAGTAACATGTTCAAATATAATGCATCTTAAAAATAAGTGATGTCTTCACTTAATTGTATGTTCCTACACTGCTGTTAACCGATTTTTCTCTTTTCTTCTTAATGGCAAATTTCCTGGGGCAAATATTTCACTTTTCCTGGAACTACTTCATCTCTCCCATTCCTTCTAATTGGGCTTCCAATCTCATCACTAATTATCAACAATAAACTCTCCCTGACTCAGCCCCATCAGGACATCCTTTTTAATGTAATAAATAAATGCATTAGTTAATTAGTCAAGCAAGCAAGCAAGCACTGTGAACTATTCACTCTTGGAAAAGCTGGATTAACTCTCAGATGACCTCAACTTAAGTTCTAGGCTTCCATTCCCTCTAAGCCTTTCATGCATTAACTACTATGCTCTCAATGTGTTCTTAATATCCTTTATCTCATCCCCTTTCTCATTGAATTAATTTAGGGGAACTGTTTGGACAACTTTGATTAGTTGTTCCACATTCTGCATCCCCTTCTGATTTTTAGTTTTTTCATTTGACTAGGTCATGTTTAACTGTTACTTAGTATGGCTTGTAAATTTTTGCCAAAGAATTTGATTTATCTTGATGGGTTTATTCTGTTAGTCAGTTTCTCTCTCTTTTGCCTAGAGTTTTATTTTTGTTTGGTTTTGTTTAAGGATCTTCTAAATCTTTAGAGTTGCCTGTATTTAATTGAAAAAATTAAGAAAAAGGAGCATAGAAGAAAGGAAATAAAAATAAAGAAAAAAGAAAAAGGAAAATAAGAAAAACAGGTAGAGAATACAGAAATGAAGAAAAATAGGAAAAGGAAGAAAGAAAAAAGGAAGAGGAGAAGAGAAAGAAGAGAGAAAAAATAAGAGAAACAAATATCTCTGTTTCAAGTCACAGGCTTTTGGCCAAGCTCCTTCTCATCAGCCACCCATACCCACTAATCAATCACCCTGTGGGCCACCTCTCCATAGGTATCCAGATGGGGAAAGGGAAAAAAATAATACCCCCCTCTCATGCTTCTATCTTCTGGATAGTTTCCCCCTTTCATGCCAGATCACCCCACTACCAGTTGCTCCTCAAGTGCCTGTCTGGGCACCCCTACACTGGGCTAATTGCACCACAGCCTGCCACATGCCTGGTGTCCATCTGGTCATCCCAACACAGACCAAATTTTCCTGTGGCCTGCCACTCCCTCGTTAGTGCCCATTCACTGGATTCATGGCACAGCTTCCCTCTACTCCCTTGGTAAACAGGTGAGCCAATCCTCTCCAACTGCCATCTCTGATTATCCCTTTGGCTCTACAGGCTCCCCTAGGCCCAGTAAACCTCCCTGCCTTTCTGCAGCTTCTAGTGGAGGCATATAGCCTGCCATTCCCAACTGTGCAATGTTGGATCTCTACTTCAGTATTTTGAGGTTTAGATGTTAGGAGGGCATATAATTACAATTGTCATATTTTCCTGATGTATTGAAATTTTATTATTATTAAATGTCCCTCTTTGTAGTAATATTCTTTTGCTTTCTTCTGGACATTTTCAGTTCACCTCTGAGCATGTACTCAGACTCAGGTTAAGCTAAGTGCTTATGGATGACTGGGACAAGTCTGGGTTTGATGAAGTAATTTGAGATTCTCTGTCCTGCCAACCTGGAGAAACTAAATTCTGTTTGGCCATAGTCACCCCTTCCTTATTCCACATTCATGTGCCTAGCAGCCATGCTGAGCCTCCACATAGTCTACAAGTCATCTGTCCTTGCTTCTGCTCTACTTTACTGCATCATCCTTCAAAACTCCCCCCACTCATATTCTCCACAGCAGGCACAGTCAACTTCACTCATTTTCTAAGTATTTTATGCTTATTCTTGTCCCTGGGGCCTTTTCACTGGCTCTTCCCACATCCCACAAGCATCTGGCAGATACCTTCTTGATGTCAAGGTCTTAGCTCAGTGGTCTCTTCCACAAGTAATCTCCCTGCCCCAAGCCAGGGGAATTCCCCTCCTCTGGACCTGCCCCATCATGGCATACACCATTTGCTGCACTTGCTTCTTTAATTGCCTGCTTTATTCATTAAACTGGTAAAATCTTAGGGTAGAGTATTGTGTTTTGATTGCAGTTTTACTCTCAGGGAGTATCCCAGAGCTGGACACAGAGGGAACTCTCATTAAGTATTAAAAGAATTAGTGAACAATTTATTGTAAGTAAATGAATATGCAGCATTATAAGCTCTGAGAACCTGGGGGTTAATTAGAGATCTTCTGCAATCTGCCATGAAGCCAATAACAGTCTTTTGAGACTAGGTCACAATGCACTCCATCTCTGAGTTGTTAACATTGTCCACTCCTGAGGGTATGCTCAACACGATAAAGGGCATATATAAAAAGCCCACAACTGACATTCTAATTAATGGTGAAAGACTGAATGCTTTTCCTCTAATATCAGGACCAAGACAAGGATGCCCACTGTCTCCACTCTTATTCAACATTGCTCTTGCCAAAATAATTAGGCAAGAAAAAGAAACAAATTGCATTCAAATTGGAAAAGAAGTAATTCTTTGCCTATTTGCAGATGATGTGATCCAGGTAAAAGATCGGCACACATAAATCAGTAGTGTTTCTGTGAAACTAAAATAACAAATTATCTAGAAATATATCTAACCAAGGATTAAAGAACTTTTACACAGAAAACTACAAAACACTGCTAAAATAAATAAAAGAAGATATCTAAATAAATGGAAGGACCCCCTGTGTTCATGCATTTGAAGACCAAATATTGTTAAGATGTCAATCCTACCCAAAGCAATATATAGATTAAACACAACTTCCATCACAACCACCAACCTTCTTTACAGGAAAGGAAAAGAAAATCATCAAATTTATATGGAAAGGTAAAGGACCCCAAATAGCCAAAGCCATTTGGAAATGGAAGAATGGAGTTGCATGACTCACATTTGCCAAAGATATTATTTATTACAAAGCCACAGTAATCAAAATAGAATGGTACTGGCACAAGACAGACATATAGACCAATGGACTAGAACTGAGAGCTGAGAAACCAACCATCATATTTATGGCAGACTGATTTTTGACAAGGGGGCAAAAACCAATCAATTGGAAAAGAACAGTCCTTTCAACAAATGGTGCTTGGAAAACTGCATCTCCATTTGTCAAAAAATTAGGAGGACACACATTGTACAAAAATCTATCCAAAATTGATTAAAAGCTTAATATAAGAGCCAGAACTATCAAACTCATAGAAGAAAATGTAGAGAAGCATCTTCCAGATCTTAAGTTTAGCAATGGCTTCTTAGTCTATTACAAAAGCACAGACAACAAAGGAAAAAATAGATGAATTGACCCCAATAAAATAAATCTTGGTCTCTAAAATTATTTTATCATGAAAGTAAAATTGCAACTTACAAAATGGGAGAAAATATTTCAAAACCACATATCTGATAAAGGGTTAATATCTAGAATCTTATGAACAAAACCTTTAATGCAAATACAAAAAGTCAAAACACCCAATTAGAAAATGGGCAAAAGACTTTAATTGACATCTCTTCAAAGAAGATATACAAATGGCTAGAAAGCATATAAAAGGATGCCCAACATCATTTCCTATAAAGAAAAGTAAATCAAAACCACATAGAGATATACAATCTCACTCCCATTAGAATAACTGCTGTTTTTGCTTGTTAACAATGGACCAGGCAATATACCAGAAATGGATTGGCTTTTACAAAGGAGTTTTATTTATTAAAAAGTTTATGGTTCTGAGGCCAAGAAAGTGTCCAAATCAAGGCATCATCAGATACTTTCTCCCCAAGCTGCTATTGTGGGTGATCAGGCACATGGCTGCATTGGCTCTTCTTTCCCCTCTCCTCTGTCACTCATTGCTTTCACCTTCTGGCTAAAGTGGATTCCTCTCATATATGGTTTCTGTTTATTTCATCTTTTTGCTCCTGGGGCCTTCTCTCTCAGCTTCTGGCCATTTCTCACTGAGCTTCTGTGTGTTTCTGCATGTTTCTCCCATTAATAAAGGTCACCAGTAAGAATATTAAGACCCACCCAGGGTCACACAAAATAATCATAAGCCCTTAAGTGAAGCAATTTAAGCAAAAGTTCCCACCTACAATAGATTAAAAACAATCCCAATCAAAACAAACAACCTTCTTTGCACACACAGAAATGAATTAAGTTTAATGACATAATTTTCTGTGATCCACAAAAGCTTAAAATTGCCATAGATGCTATTAACAATGGAAATTTCCAAGTTTTGGAATGGACGCAGAGAAATAACACTCATTCATGGCTGATGGGAATGTAAAATGGTGCAGCCACTGTGGTAAACAATTTGGTGGTTTCTCAGAAAGTTAAGTATAGAATAACCACATGACGCTGCAATCCCACTACTAAGTATATACACAAAAGATTTGAAAGCAGGGACTCAAAGGGATATTTTCAGAGTGGTATTATTGGCAGAATCATTCACAATTGCCAAAAGATGGAAGCAACACAAGTGTCCATCAAATAAAGGATGGATAAGTAAAATGTGGTATGTACACACACTGGAATATTATTCAGTTGTAAAAATGAAGGAAGTTCAGACCCAGGCAACAGCATGGGTGAACTTTGAAGACATTCTCTTGATTGAAATAAGCCAGATACAAGACAAATATTGTACAATTCTCACTAATATGATATATTTAAAGCAAGCAAGTTTATAGAGTCAGAATCTAGAATATCAGTTACCAGGGGATGCGACAGGGATAGGGAATGAGAAGTTATGGCTTAAAATGTGCAGCGTTCCTATTCAGAATGATGGAAATGTTAATGGATGGTATTGATATGAATATAACTGACAGCACTGAAATATATATCAGAATGTAGCTAAAAGGGGAAGTGTTAGGTTGTATATATAGTAGCAGAATGAAAAATATTGTTTTATAAACCCATGGAACTGTACTACATAAATAGTGAACCTTACCTTAAACCATGGATTAGTTAATAGTGTAATTATAAAAATGTGCTTTCATCAAATATAACAAATACTCCATACCAATGCAAGCTGTTAACCATATGATGGAATATGGGAATTCTGTATTTCATGCATGATTGTTCTGTAAACACGTAGCTTCTCTAACAAAGAAAAATGGTATTGACAACTAGTAAGAGAAAAAAATTTCATGCAAAAAATGAATTAATTAATTTGGGAATTTTAAAAATAGACACAATACAATGATCATGCCTTAAATCATTAACAGTAAATGCAATTATAGGTGTGTATAAATAGCTCAACCTTCCTCAGAAAGAAGTCAAAGCTTCATTGGTTGACCAATGTTTATTGAGCCACTATAATGTTACAGAGACAGATATTGCCATGCCCCAAACAGAAGGATGTCTGCATTGCTGAGGAACAGATCCACCTTAAAGCTTCTGGATTCTTATTTTACTGATTTTTTGCCTCTGTATGAACAAATTACATATTTACAAATCGTGTTTTCTTTTGCTTTCATTTGTAGGATAAGTACAATGTAAACTGTGAATCTTGAAACAGTAGATTCACCTTATAACCATTTTTATAAATTTTATTGAACAACGTACAGTGTGCACAAACAAGGAAGCAAGTAAATTGTGGTTGATTTCATAATTGTTCCTGAATTCCTCACATTTTTATGTCTTTATCCTTTGCCATGTAGGACTCTGCAGTTCCTCTCACTAGAGACAGCACATGTTTTTTCACCCCACTGATGTTGGACTTGGCCAGTGGCATGTGGGAAGAAGTGAAGGGTGTCAGTTTAAATCCAAGTCTTTAGAGGTATTACAAGTTGGCACTAAACTCTCTTGTGGATAGTGATCCACCATGAAAATACATGTCCTGAGAAGACATCTGGCTAGAATGGAACAAAAAACATTTGGAGCCGACCTGAACTGAAGCTGTGGCTTGAAGCCAAGCCCAGGTGAAATCAGAAGAGCTATCCCACCTGACCTGAAATATGTGAGAAATAAATGGCCAATGACGTTGTAAAAAAAGAAATAGTACCATCAACCTACCCAAATCTGATGAAAAAATATCAATATATATATTAAAAAATACTAAACAAACCAAAGTAGGTTAAAAATAGAGACCCAGTCCTAGGTAAATCATAGACAAAATATTGAAAGCCAAAGTAAATGAAGAAGTCTTGAAAGCAGAAAGAGAAAAACAACCCCACACATTCAGAAGAGCATCAAAATGATTAATGGTTGATAAAATCATCAACAATGGAGACCAGAAGAGAGGAGGTTAGCATGTTCAAAGAGTTATAACAAAAGCAACCCAAGATTTTTATATACAGTGTATTTTATGAAAAATGAAGGAAAAACCAATAAATGCAAATGTTACTTCTTTCAAAAAATGGACATTTATTCCCTTCCCCTCCAGTGTGCAAGAATTTAATGCCTCACTTGCAGTAAAGAGGGTATAGAAAGAAAACATGATAACTTCACAGTGTAGAAATCTTGACAATACCACCTTAGTTAAGCAAGCAAGGTAACATCACCAGAGATAAGTCATATTGACAGCAGATAACCCCTGATATGATGAGAAGGACATATCACTTCTGTGATACTCTTCTCCCAAATCCTTAAACTCAGTCTAGTAGTCAGAAACAAACAGACAAACTCAAATTGAGGACAAAATTACTCATCATGATTAGAACTCTTCAATGCTGTCAAGGTCATGAGAAACAAAGAAAGGCTGAGAAACTGTCACAGAGTGGAAACTAAAGAGACATGATTAAATGCAACATCATCTCCTGAATCACTTTGAAATCTCTTAGCCATAAACGCTCATTTGTATTTAATATTTCCATTTTTTTGCCAAGGTCTTTTTTCCAAATGTATCACTAGCTGGCACTTGGAAATCATCCCTCAGTGCCAGGAAGCCTCATCCCTGGAAACCATGTCCCATGCGGGGAGAAAGAAGTGTATTTATATGCTGAGTTTGGCTTAGAGAAAGGCCACATTTGAACAATAAGGAGGTTTTCAGGAGGTAACTCTTGGGCAGTATATAATATTAGGCTAAGTTTCAATTTCACAAGAAAATGTTCATAAGGATAACCATCAATATCAAGGGTCTGACATAATGGTCTGTCCTCCTTTGTTTTGCATTGCCCATATACTTGAGTGATTTTTGCCACTCTATTAGAGACTGTGGCTGGACATCCCAGGAGAGATGTTCAATATTCTTTCAGTTATTGTGTGGGTCTCTTCCCACCAAGACAATGCCCCATGACCACTTGAACATATTCATATGCCATAAGGCATGCCTCAGGTTCAGCCTTTCTCACACAGCAATCCTCCCCTGCCACAGTTGTCACCCTTCTGCAATCCAAACTTCCCCTAAAACAAAGCCAAAAGGTATACAAATAAAAACAATAATAAAATGAAATAATAATAACTAAAATAAAATGCAAAAATAAAAAAGGATAAAATATTTTTTCATTGAATCTTTCATCAGCATAAGATTTGTTATCTTTTACGTACAGTGACAATTTCTTCCATATGTTCCTCCAGGGCCTTATTTTTTCCCTTTATTTTCAAAGAAGCTTTAGGTTACAGAAAAGTCACATAGAATATATAGGGGATTCCCATATACCCAAACCACTGCCCCTCCCACCCTCCCATATTAATGATAATTTACATGAGCATGGTACATTTGTTACAATTGATGTATATATATTGAAGCATTTGCATTGTACACATTTATAGGTTTTGACAAAATTTAAAATGGCCTGTACCCATCATTGCAAGATCATGCAGAACAATTCCAGTACCCTTAATTTGCCCTATGCTCCCTCTATTCTTTCTCTTCTATCCTATCCTATCCTATCCTATCCTATCCTATCCTATCCTATCCTATCCTATCCTATCCTATTCTATCCTATCCTATCCCATCCTATCCCATCCTATCCTTCCCTCCTATCAGAAACTGTGGTATCTCCTAAGTTTCAACTTTCAAAGAATAAGATTCATTCCAGATGCTACACTTATGCATGTCTCAGCAGGATCTCATTGACTGTCACAGTAAACAGTGCCTCAAACAGCAGGGCTCCTGAATTCTCTAGAGACATCTAAACACTATGGGCAGGGTAGACAATCTCAGGAATTTGGCATCCTGCCAATGAGCCTTATTTTGTAATAAATGCTCCCAATGCAACAGTTAGACTCATTTATAATTTCCCTACAAATGGCTCTACTGCCCCTTTCATTTGAACCTATAATTAGCACTATATTTATTAAATTATGCCCTAGAGACTTAAATCTTCATTCTCTTCATATTTCAGTTTAGCCCTGAATCTTTGCAGAATTGCAACACCTACTCTCCAGGGTCATTGGACTCACCCCAGACAACTAACAGAAGGATGATGATGGACATCACACATCCCCCAAAATAAAGAGTATCCACAATTGAAGGCAAGACAGTTCCATCCATCTTCTCCATACAGTCTAAGCCCTATCTCATTCAGAAACAGAGGGAGAATCACCATCACCAAATCCACAAGATTCAGGAATTAACAAACTTAAGAAGGGAAGCAACTATTCACTAAAGTAGACTTATTATTTTAGCAATGGAAGAATTGTATTATTGATATAAAGGCATTGACCACCAGAGGTTCTGAGGGAAGGGACAGGGAAGAATGGGTGTAACATTGAGCCATTTTTGGGACATTGGTATTGTCCTGCATGATATTACAATGATGGATAAGGCCATTATACATTTTGTCAAAACCTGTAAAATTGTGAGGGGCAAAGTGTAAACTATAATGTAAACTATAGACAATGGTTAGTAGCAATGCTTCAGTAGGTATTCATGAATTTTAACTAATGTATTACACTTAATGAAAGATGTTAATGGGTAAGTGTGGGGGTGAGGGTGGGATATATGGTAATCACCTATATTTTTGATATAGTATTTATGTAATCTAAATAAATATGTAATATAAATGCAATCTAAAGTTACTTTTGCTGGAAATATTTTTTTAAACTTAAAAAATAAAGTAAATAAATGAATAGAAAAAAAATTGTTCCTCTTAACATTAATATTTATTTCATTTTCACTTATGTGAAAAAATCTACAAATCTTCTCTCCCTTCTTGACACTGACCTCGGAACTAATGCACAAAAATTAGATGATACACATGCCATCTCTTCTATGTCCATCTCTTACACATGTGCAGTTAGTTGTGAATTAGAATTTTTTTATAATTATCCCTAATGGTGCTTGAAACAGTTCATAAGTTCCTGGGACCTAAGACATTTTTTCTTCAATTTGTTCATTAAGAAGGAGACTTTGGTCATGACATTTAACCAATCTCTAATCATTTATGTGTCTTTCTTTATAGTGGACTAAAAAATGTTTATTTCAAAGGCTGTAGTAGAACAAACTAAAATTAGGTCTTTTCCATCTCTGAACCTGTAAATGAACCTTCAACATTTATGAAACACACAATCCAGGGTCCACATATTCTCCTTCTGTCTAGCTAGTCAGGAAGTATCTAATTACTAAAATCTTCAGTAACATAAGCCCACTGTCCAAAAGACTCAAGTAATGGAATTCCTTTTCATGCTAATATTCAATGGTAAAAACAATACTACTAATGATCATAATAATAACATTAACCCCTCACCAATTATTTTTTTAATAACACCCCAAACCACCAAAAAAGACCACCATCCTCTTTAAGGAAGCTGACAGGTGGGCAGGCGGAAGGGCTCCACCTGGAAAACCAAGCATCGGCGCACCAAGAGGAAGGACAGGATCACAGGGCAGGGATGAGGCAGGTACTAGATCTAAGGGTGGCCCCACCCACAGAGCTACCAGTGAGCAGCAATGGGAAGAGAGCAACCCTTTAACCCTAAGCACTGCCCCTGCAGTATTCTGCCTCCAACCCAGCTTGGGCCACCGCCCAGTGAAAGTCCGAGGTGAGAAAATGTCCAAGCATTGAGACGCGGGCACCGGCTCTGCCCCTCAGCCTTGGAGGAAGGGAGGCTGCAACCAGTGATGGCGCCCGCGGACTTGATCTCCCTGCCGCCTCCCTTGGATAAATGTGACTGGACAGAATGTTTTAGATCGATGATTCCATAAATTGTTAAGCTGCCTTTTGTCTATTATTTTAATTTTTGAATTTGAGATAAAGTTAGAAAAAAAATCAATAAGCGAGTTAAGCAGCTTAAGTTGTTCAGCTCTTGTTTCCCAGGTACGAGGTCCTGGGTTCAATCCCTGGTGCGTACTAAAAACAAAACAATTTAAAAAAACCAACTCTCACTGGGGAGAAGATGTAACTCAGGGGTTGAGCTCCTCCTTCCCGTGTAGGAGGTCCTGGATTCAATCTCCGAAAACTCTTCTTAAAAAATTTTATGGTGGAGGGGTGACATCATCAATACAGCGACAGAAGCCATACCCTGGAAAAACCTCCCCTGATAATCTAGAGAAAGGTAGAGACTGGGGGACTCCACAAATGCTGAATTGAAGAAAGAGAAAAATGGCAGGGAGGAAACTTCCATCCAAACCTACATGTCGTCTTCCTTTCCCTCGCAGTGGGTTCCGTACAAGTCTTGGGAGTTCTCCCAAGGCAGCAAGCAGCCTGGATCCCTCTCATTGGGGAACTTACAGCAGTGAGTTAGAACCCCACCTATATCCAGGTACAGAGACAGAAGCTCACAGAGACCCAGTGCTGAAAACAAGCTGCTGAGGAATGCTGAAAACAAAAGGGTCCCTCTTTTGGAGATGGTGGGGAGTAAAACTATAGCAGAATGGCTGTGGCTGAGTAGTGCACTCACTCAATCCAGTTACTGTGGGTGGAATTCATTAAATGCAGAATGGACTTTTCTGGGGGTCCCACCTTTCTGGAAAGACCCTGTCTGACTCTCAGAGGAAGGATAACCTATTAGCAAAGAAATTTTTGGCAGAAAAAGCCTCACAGAGAAAAATGGAGGGGGAGGTTGCACTGAAATGCTGCTAGACTGGAGAGTCACAACAAAGAAAAGTATAAGGAAAATGCTGCACTGAGTGAGGAAGAGAATTTAAACAAATCATAGGGGCTGGGGACAAATATCTGCACACACACACACAAAACAACAGATCAAGATTCCTGTAGAAGGAGAAGAAATAACCTGGCAAGTTATGGAAGGTTGTTATGTTTCAAATTCTGAGGAAAGGAGCATTTACAGGAGATAGAAACTAAGTTAAGCTTCAGTTTGCTGATGTAAGTCTAAGCATGAAGGACTCCATCTAGTGCCTACTTAATTTATTTAACAATTTCCCCCAGCTTGATCTGGTTTTCAGCCACTGAGAGTTGTGATGAAAATGTAAGGTGTTGAAAAAGAAAATTAAAAAAATAAAACAAAAAGAACAACAAAAAAATTAAGGAGTTGAACCCATTTTCAGTTACTGCCTAAGGTCTTGGAGTAGTATTTTCTGGTTATTTTCATGTTAGGTTCATAGATGATCATTATGCCAGTTTTTCCATGATCATCATTTTTATTTTTACTTTTTATAATTATAATTTATTTAATATATACTTACAATTAAAATTATAAAAGTCAATGATGTTTTTTTTTTTATTTTTGTATATATATATATTTTATTGT
>JAQZBX010057716.1:0-17899 GCA_029593785.1 Cabassous unicinctus
AAAAAAAAAAAAAAAAGTATGTTCTATTCTGTGTATATCACCACAGTATGGAAAAGGAAAAAGGAGCCTTTTGAAAAATGAGTGGTATAAAAATTCTTCAAGAATGTAAATATAAATCAATTTAAGATGGGTTTAGATTAGTGGTTATCTGAGGAAGGCTAGAGGGATTGAGGAATGAGCGCTAAGGGTGTGGAGTTTTTCTTTTTGGATTAATGAAAATGTTCTAAAATTTTCTGGTGATGAATGCATAACACTATGATAATCCTAAAAGCCACTGATTGTACACTTTGGATGGATCGCATGGTATGTGAATGTATCACAATAAAACTGGTTTTTAAAAATTTATCTATACTGGCGGATTCTGGGAACATGGTGGTGGCAATAAAGTTTTGGGATCTTCCTGAATACCAACATTAAGAGAAAATGCAATCTGGATACAAAAGCCAAAACCCATGGACAATTACAAAAAACGAGGTGGGCGGGAAACAGATGTGACTCAAAAAATTGAGCTCCCGCCTACTACATGGGAGAAACGAGTTCAGTTCTAGGTACCTCCTGGAGAAAGAGAAGCAAGATAGCGAGCTGGCACTATAGGGAGGCAGGGCCAGCTGACACAACAAGATGACGCAAACAAGGAGACACAAAGAGGAAAGACAATGAGAGAAACAACAAAGCAGGGAACTGAGGTGGCTCCAGCAATTGAGCATCTCTCTCCCACATGGGAGGTTCAGGTCCCAGTGCCTCCTAAAGAGAAGAGAAGACAAACAGACATAGAGAACATACAGTAAATGGACACAGAGAGCAGACAGCGAGCACAAAACGACAAGAGAAAGAGCATAAATAAAAATAAATCTTTAAAAACAAACAACAAACAAAAAAACTCTAGGTGGGGGAGCAGATGTGGCTCCAGCGGTTGAATGCCAGCTTCCCACATGGTAGGTCCCGGGTTCGGTTCCTGGTGCCTCCTAAAAACAAAGAAAAAGACACAACAAACAGCTGAGGTGGCTCAAGCAACTGAGCGTCTGTCTCTTACATGGGACGTCCCAGGTTTGGTTCCTGGTGCCTCCTAAAGGGAAAACAAGCAAACAGAGCACACAACAAATGGACACAGAGCAGACAGCGAATGCAAACCGGGGGTTGGGGGTGTGTGGGGGTGTGTGTGTGGGGCAATAAAATAAATCTTTAAAACAACCAAAAAAACTAGGTGACATGGTATCCACACAAACTCCAATATACAAATCAGTGGAGAAAGTGACAAGAGCCACGAGATCTATGTAAACTGGCATCTGTGGAAAAGCAGAGGGAAGTAATGGGGTTCTAAATGATCTGAGAATAGGTAAACCCCTGTGAAACCAACAGGAATTCACTGAGAAGTACAGCAAGTCAATATAATAAGAGCAACTGAAATTACTCAAGCTCTCCCCCACCAACAATGAGTACAAGGGGTACATGATAAGATCTGAAGGGGTAGAACAGTGTAGCATCAAGAGCTCACAAAACTGATTTACCAGGGCTTCCTTCCAGCACAGGGCCCCATACTGAGAAGAAACTGCTGGGAGTAGAACCAACATTGAACAGGAGAGGGAAAATAGAGACAGAGGAAGAGAAGGTTCAGATAGAGTTACAGAGGGTAACAGAGCTTTGAAATCTCAGAAAGGATGTTGCTGTATTTTATAACAGCAAGAAAACAAAACAACTCTGTGATTTTGAAAAGCTATTCTCAAACTTCCTCATAATAAAATTTTAGGCAAACTAAATTCAAATAAAAATGAGCAGCATAAAAGTATTGATGTTAAAAAATTAAGAACAAAACAAGCACTGAGGTCAAATCCTGTACAAAGTTACTGTAAGAAAAAAGAGAACAAGGAACATCCCTACAAACAAATGCAAATGGGCCAGAAAGATATGGCCAGAAGATGGAGTACCATATTTAATGGAGTACCATATTTAAGATATTCAAGGAAAAGAAGTATAAGCCAAGGATTTTATATCCAGCAAAACTGACTTTCAAGGATAAAGGGGACAAACTGTTATCAACATGCAAGAACTTAAGAAATATTGCTCCATGAGCTCTTTCTGAGGAACACTATTAAAGATGAACTTCAGAAAATCAAAACAACTAGAGGGGGCGGATGTGGCTCAAATGGTTGGGCGTCCGTCTGCCATATGGAGGGACCTGGGTTCGATCCCCGGGACCTCCCAGTAAAATAAAAAAATATATATAGAAGGCACATGGGCTGCCAGGCTCTGTGTGCCGGTGAGCCGCCAGGCCCCGGGAGCCAGGCAGCAAGATGATGACGTAAAAAGGAGAGAGACAAGACGAGATGCTCCGAAAGCTCCGAAAACCAGGAGCCGTGGTGGCACACACGGCAGAACACCTCTCTCCTACATCGGAGGTCTCCAGGATTGAATCCTGGTGAAGACTGAGAGGAGGAGGATGAGAAGAGATGAAACAAACACAGAGAATTGCCCAGCGAATGGACACAAAATAGCAAAATGGGGAAGGGGGTTTTTTAAAATGGATCAAGTAAATAAATAAATCTCTGAAAAAAAAACACAACAAAACAACAACAAAAAAAACAACTAGAGAAACATGGACATAAGGACTAGCGGTAAACATTAAATATATACTTATAGAAGCAAGATTAAATGAGGATTATAAGACTACAGTATGTTATGGCTAATTGCTAGGATGATATAGTATGACAAAAACATGGGGGAGAGGAACAGGATAGCATATGCAAAAATATTTTTTAAACTAATTTCATTAATGATACTGGAGGTGTATATTAGTATTATGTATGTATATATGCATTTCCATCCCACTGGAGCACCAAAGGATAACTTGAGCTTCAATAAGGCTAAGAATTACAAAGGCCTGAAAGTCATCAAATGTTTTAAATCCATAATTCATAATGATGTTTAAAAACAATAAACATGTAACTATCTGAAGATGGCAGGGAACCAATTCATAATCTTGTAAACTGGATAAATAAAAAGAAAATAAGTATTTATCCTGCCCCCACCTATATGAATTTTCTACTGGCTCTAACTTTAACAACTGGATAACCAAATAGCAAATAAAGAGAATATGTGAAAACAAAATGTTAAGACTCAGAATATAATCTTTTTCGATCCCTAAGCAATCAATGGATCTAGGCTTTGAGTACCAATGGCTCCTAACATCACAAAGTAAAAACTGGCTCTTTGCTTTCTCTTCCCTTCCCTCCTTATCCTGGAAAGTGATGCTTCCAAAAAAGGGAGGTATCTACACGAGTAGTGGGTGCTAGCAGGGAGGTGGAGCCACAGTGGTCCACAGTAAATGAACTGTCCAAATGCAGGGAGTTGGATCCCGAATGGAGCAAGGAGGATATCCATGTAGAGAGGCAGCATAGGCTAGGGAGTCAGACCAAAATAAGGTAAGAAGGGTTATCTGGGTAGAAGAGGGACTAGCGATGGAGAATTGAGCAAGTAAGCAAATACTATTAAGAATGACATTGTAACGACAAATATAGGCCATTTTATATCATCACATAACATGCAGAACTGTGTGGGAGAGAATGTAGACTACAATGTGAACTATGGTCCATGCTTAATGGCAAAGCCCCAGGATGCATTTATCAATTGCAATGAATGTGCCACACTAATGAAGGATGTTTATGTGTAGGGTATGGGAGGTGTGGGGAGTGGGGCATATGGGAATCCCTATATTTTTTGTGTAACATTTATGTAATCTAAGTATCTTTAAAAAAATAAACAAACAAAAAAACAAGAACCAGATTTCTCATTATTGGAGATAGGAAATATGGAAATGGAGAAAACCAGAATGAACCCTGTGATGTTAGATTAGAATTGGAGATGGTATAAACTGGTGGCTTTCAATACATATAAAATATGGAAACATAAATGCAAATATGTTTATGTAGATATGTATAAATAACGTGTATCAATGTGTGTGTGTGTGTGTGTGTGTGTGTGTGTGTGTGTGTGTGTACATATATAGAGAGAGAGCTGTTCACTGAGAGGGGCTGGAAGCAGAGTACTCATAACAATGAGCACATCCTGACATCTAAATACCATTCTTCATTAAAATGTAAGAGGGTTTCCTAGAGTAATGGCTGACTCCAGAACTAGGGCAGACACAGTACAAGGTAACATCTTGTGCTAGAAAGGAATTAAGTCCTCAAACCTAATGGGGGACATGAGAAGCCAATTTTAAGGGGCCCCCACAGGCCAACTCTGGAACAATTTCACTATCAAAATAATTATAAGCCACTGAATAAAATAAGAAATCATGAGTTCCCATATCTCCTAAGAACGAGGTGATTCTCCTACATAATCTCAAAACCAATATCATATACAAGAGATTTTAGTGTTTCAGTATCATCTAATGTCACACCCATATTCATAATCAAATTTCTCTAAATATCAAAAAAATATTCTTTATAGCTTTTTTGGTTCTCACTGAAGATCCAATCAAGTTTCATTCAGTGTATTTGGTTGTCATGTCTTCCTAACCTTTTTTTAAAATAAAGATTTATTTATTTACTTTTTTCCATTTTAGTTCCTGGTTTTTGGCACATCTTGCCTTGGCTCTCCCTTGTGTCACTCTCCTGTTAGGTCACTATCCTGCTGCGTGGCTCGATGGGGCCTGATGGCACACCCACTCGTGGGGCCTGGTGGCCCGCATGCCTTCTATATTTTTCTCCATTTTTACCGGGAGGTCCTGGGGATCGAACCCAGGTCCTTCCATATGGGAGACGGACGCCCAACCATTTCAGCCACATCTGCCCCCCTGCTAACCTCCTTTAATCTAGGTCACTGCCACATCATTTTTTCATTTTGTCTTTCATGATAAGTACATTTTTTTTAAGTTCAGGCAAGCTATTTTGTAGAATTTTCCACAATCAAGATTTACTTATTGTTTTCGCTCAATTAGATTTAGGTTAACCATTTTTGGCAGGAATACATCATAAATGATGACGTGTACTTCACAAGGCATCACATTAGGCATCACATTTAGTTATAATTAAATCTCTGAGATTAATAGCTCTGTTAACCAAATTTCTCCATGTTCCATTTCCTATATCTAAAACATATAAATAATACGCTTTTCATTTTAAAAGGAAGGATTACAAATTTAAGACTTGTAAACAACTCGAATGTGGTACATTGCTACAATGGAATACTAAGCAATATAAAGAAGGATTTACTGATAAACACTACAAAATGGATAAATGTCTAATGTACTAAGTTAAAGAAATTAGACTCAAAAGGCAAATGATTTCGTTTATATGACATTTTGAAAAAGGCAAAACTATAAGAATAAAAAACAGATCAGTGGCTCTTAGACATTGGAAGGTGGGAGAAGAAAATGATTACAAAGAGGCACAGGGGAATTTTAGGGGGGGTGATGGAACGGTTCTATATTTTGATTGTGGTAATAGTAACATGAGTATATTTATTTATCAAAACCTACAGACCTGTTCACTAAAATGGTTGAATTTTACTGTAGGTAAATTATATCTCAATAAAAAAAGATACAGATATGACTTAGGCCACACATTCTAAGAACCCTCTATAAACAAATACCAATACCATTATAGGATATTTAAATTATTTAATATATACCTCTTTATCATCTTCAGATTTTCTATCATCCTCCTCTTCCTCATCTTTTTCAGATTTCTCTAATTCCTTTTGTTCTTCTTTTTGTTCTTCTACTTTAAGCTGTTTTGTCAATCGGGCTATTAACTGAGATTTTAATCCTTTCGAACTAAGAGTTCGACTTTCTAATTCTTTTCGAAGATCATTTACCTAAATATATGAAGCATAAGAGCATGGAAAAGAAAATGGCATACTGAAATAGGGAACAAACTAACAGTGTAATTTATCTTTTGTCTGATTTTTAAAAAAATTAGTGAAAGGGACACTTGTATAGCTCATACAATGCTTATGAAAATGCAAACTGATAAAAATATTTTTTTTTCTTTGACCCAGTAATTCCACTTTCTAGGAATCTATCCTAAGGAGATAGTCTAAACAGAGGGAAAAACAAAAACAAAAACAAAAAACCTTTGCATTACTTGTAACAGACCCTCCCCTAAAAAATAAAATAAAAAAAAATCCAATAATATAAAGTAACAACTAAAAAAAAATACAAAGTTTTCAACTATATGGAACAGTATACATTTAAAAATAATAGTAATTAATATGAATTAATTTCACCCATGAAAGTGGTTAAAATGGGAAACCTGTTGTGAATATATTAGCACACACAAAAAAAGATTACATGGGAAATACTAAGGTTAACTGAAAAGGATAAAACAGCAGTTTCTGTGTACAATATGATTAAAACCAACTAACCAGCCACAAAGCTTGTATCCTAAAAATCTACTGGGAAAAAAAAAAAATCAACATTTAAGAATGGTTGTATTTGAGTGATAGGCTTAAGTAATTTTTTTCTTCCCTTTTTTTCTGTATCAATTTTTTTTTTCTTTATTAGAGAAGTTGTGGGTTTACAGAACAATCATGCATAAAATGCAGGATTCCCATACACTGCCCTACACCACCAGCTTACAATGATATGGAACACTTGTTAAAACTGATGATAGCACATTATTATAATTGTACTACTAATTAATTAAAGTCCATTGTGTAACTTAGGGTTCACTGTGTAGTGTAGTTCCATGGATTTCTAAATTTTTATTGATACCATTTATACTATCTAACATTTTCCCCTTTAATCACATTCAGATATATATTTCAGTGCTGTTAACTGCATTCACAATGTTGTGCTACCAACACTCCCATCCATTACCAAAACACTTCCATCATTCCAAACAGGAACGCTGTACACATTTGAAGCCTTAACTTCCCATTCTCTTTCCCCACCCTGTCTCCTGGTAACCTGTATTCTAGATTCTGGCTCTATGAGTTTGCTTATTCTAATAGTTTCAAATCAGTGATATCATATGTATGTATCAATTTTTAAAAATAAGCATGTATTATGTTTATAATAAAAAGAAATTCAAGTTTAAAAATAAGGAGCCTAATAGCAAAGCCAATCAATCAGTATGTCCTTGGGTACAGACTTAATCTAATTGTCTACATTTTTTTCTGAACCTACAATACTTGATATGAAACCAGATATTAATGATGATTTGAAATAGGGCAAAACCAACAATTAAAAATTTTTATGTTATACATACTTTACTTATTAAAAAAGGGACGTTTAAAAAAAAAAAAGGAACATGAGTTAAGAACCAAAATTTTGTAACAATGGGAAAAAGTGTTTTCTGCTGAGAATGCAAGTTAACCAAAAGGTCAGCTTTTATGTATTAAACATAAACTGCAAAAGCAAATAATGATCAGCCTCTGACCTTCTGAACATTAATTATACATTCACATTATTGGCCCAGAGATGCAAAACTGCAGAAATATAAAATAGATTCAGGGACATTGGGGAGTAATGAAAAACCAGTGCAGGTTAACCAAAGATTTTCAAAATGGCTCAAAATTTTTTTATTGTGGTAACATATATACAATACAGCACATCAATCCAATTTTTACTTTTAAATTTTATTTTAAAAAGCAGGTAATCTTTTCCCTATTTTTCTTTCCTTTCCTTTAAATTTAAAGGCAGAAATCCTGCCTTCTTCATTAGTGCACAAACCAGTAAACAATGTTGCTCACACTATAGGCATTTGTATATTGCAGACATTCAACAATTATTAGCCAATTTAAAAAGTCACCCTTTGTTTTATCTATATATATATAGTGTGTATATAATATGGTTTGTAATATGTATTTTAAAAAATCAGTGGGCTTCATTTCAAATGACTTTTATCTGAAAACAAACAAACAAACAAAAAAAAACCACTGGCCTTTTATCTGAAAAGACACTGCCAATGTTACTCTATTCCTGTTCAGGGATTTCAAATTAAATACTATTACTTTCAAAGTTACCTTCATTGTCTTTGGATCAAGTTTAGACCAATGGGTAGGTGTGGAAATTTCTTTAGCTTCACCATCATCCTTCTCTTCTTCATCCTGATATACAAAGTTAAGAACAGAATTACTATCTTGAAACCTTAAAATAAAAGTAATTTATTTTTAAAAGTCTGTTGCTGATCTGTGCAAGGTCACAATGTTTCAGATTGTCTTCTCCTAAAGTTATTATTTAGGCAAGTCCACGTACATACATTCTACCACTTTAACTGATCACAAAGACACTCATCAGCCAATCAAAGCCAGATCTGTGAAACACAAAAGGGTGATAAATTACAACACAAAGGATATCAGGGATGCACAAACACTGCCGGTCTCCACTAACCACACAGTGTGTGATCTTGCCCCAATTTTCAAGCCACCCAAAGTTAAGACTGATTTAGTCAGACCTTTCAAATGTACCAAAGACGTTGCCACAAAGCCTGAAATTTCAAATCTCTCAGACTTGTGGTTGTCCAATTTCAAATATCCATGACTAGAACTGATGACCGTGAAAGAGAAAATTTTTAAAATTTTAGAAAATGGCAAAATGTTTAAAATAGCTTAATACTGAATCTTGCTCAACAACTGGTCCCAGATTCCAGCAACTAGACCTATGATAAAAACAAAATTCTGTGCAATTTAAGCACAACTTATTTTACTTTGAGGTCTCAGCACTCTTAAAGTTAGCATAATAGACAAAATTTTTAAGAGAAAAGAGCATACAACTATACTGCTGAAAGCTGGATTACCAGTCGCTGTTACCAGTTATGTTCCTTCATGTGTGTTTGTTATGTAGTGTGTGGTGTGCATTTGTGCCTGTGTTCCTGTGCCTGTGAGAAGCGGAAATAGAAAAAGGGATTAGCGTTCAGTGCCTGTTCTCCATCAGCCTCCTTGCGTTCACCCTGAAGCTTCTCGACCAGCTGCTGCTTGTATCCTCGGGAGAGGGTTTCCCACTCTGAGCGGGTGGGAAGGCAATGCCAAACATCCGGGAAAAATAAAACCACTGTCTCCACATGAGCTGGAACTGTACGCCCCTTGTGGGTCTCCTCAGGGCGATGGTAGCGAATCTCTGCAAAACGGTACCTGTTGCAAGGGAAGAAGCATGTTGGAAAAAAAATTCTAAAATACATTTTAAAGACCCTAGTTCACTTGTAGCACATCAAGTAAAGAAATTTTCCTGCAAGAACCTGAGGTTGGTCTAAAGAAAAAAAAATTATAGAAGCCATAGTTCCTCTTTTGGTACATTTGCACAATATTTTATTTGTTAAAAGTTGTTCCCCAAAGCATTTTCAAGTTTGATTACACAGCTACCCATATTTTAGAGAATACCTGAAGAAGCTGGATAGCTGTTCAGATTTCATGTGCTAAAAAAGAATATTCTCAATTAAGTAACAAGAAACATACTAAAATACATAGGACAAATAAGCCTCAAGAGAAAATATGGCTGAACAAAAATAACCAGCAACTACATCATTTTTATAACAAAAGAATTATAATGAAATGAAGTTCTCTCTTGACGATCTTCTCCAGCTATGCATGAAATGAAAAATATTTTCAACACACATCCAACTTTCCGATGTACAGCATAACAAAACATTAAAGTTTTCACTTTATTTTGATTAGTTCTTAACCCCTTTTTCCCCAAAACACTTTTGGCACCAAATAAACTTTTGCTACAAATGGGGATTTTTCTTTGAGATTACCTGCATGACCAGCATTGCTAAAATATGGGGTGGCGGGGTGGGGGAAAAGGCTGACCAACAGAAACATCTACATAAACTATTTGAAAAACATTTCTAATCAAGAAATGAATTGGTACTTACCACTGTGTGCATACACTTAGATCAATGCCTGTCAGAGCCTTACAACAACGAATAGCAGTCTTAATCAACACAGAGGGGTCTTTTTCTGGGTCTGGTCCATCCAACGAAGGAGACCAGTGGCCTCCAATGGCCATGGCTTCATCCTTGCCTTTCATGCCCACTAAAAACTAATTCAAAACAAATAATCATTTAAATATACTATACAACCTTTCAAATGATAAAATACTTAAGAAGGAAAGGTACAAACCTTTCCAATATCATTTTTACTACCTCTGGTATCTGTCAGTCAAGGAAGAGTTCAGTTCATCATGTTCCACACTGCATTTCAGCAATGGAATAGGATTTATACATCATAACTCATCCTTCTAAAATATTTCTTCAGATTAAGAGTTCTTTTAAAAAAAAACAAGCTATAATTCAAACTTTAACAGGATCCAAAGATATACTAAATCTCATTACCACTAAGATTTTCCTATGCTATAAATATAATCATCAAAATCACAGTTTAACTAGAGGCATACAAATAAGATACAGTCATAACTGCAATGACAAAAACATACTGCATCATTAAATTCTGAGTGCCTTAACAATATCAAAATTATTAAGTTAACGAATAAGATTGAAAAGGAACCATCTTTCATTTTATGTATATACCATTAGAACTAAGCAAAATGAATACGCACCTAAAGTTAAAGTAAACATTTCATTTTACCTTAACAAGTCTAGCAGGATGTTGAAATCCATCTCGAAGTTCTTGTGGGTCTTCAGCAAGAGCACATGACTTATGATACAAATCCTCCATACTAGGGCTAGCCATCAGCATTACCTATTATAGTCAAATAATTCAATCCTGTCAAAAGTCTAAAGTAACGTAAAAAAAATGAAAAGCACTACTAATTATCCTTACATATTAGATAGCCAAAACTTTTGTAAAAATGGAAGGTAAAATGCCATAGAATTAATATTAGATACCTTAACCTTATTATTATATAGCTTTATTTTTCCAAAGGATGCTTTTGAGATCAAATGTTTTAAAATAGCAGAAAACTACTGAACACAAGGAACATACAGAAAGCTACTTTAAAGACTATATGTTTAGTGCATTCACCCAACATTAAGTTTTATCTGGGGCTACCCAAAGTCACAGAACATTCCAAAAAGCTCAATAAAATCAACTTCATCTTCATATTTTTATGAAGTTCAAAATGTTAAAAAAACCCTACTCTTAAAGCTTAAGAGCTAAGGCAAAGAGAAGTTAAATTACTTAAATAACCAAAACAGAATCAGAACGAAACCCTTCTGAAGAATCTCTCCACATCTTCTCATTATGAGTAACTGCTAAGAAATTTATGTTGTTTATCACAGTGGAATACAAACCTTTGCACTATATAAGTGGTCAGCATCTGGAGGATCAAGAATAGCTATATTTTTCTCCAAGGACTCTACTTCTCTGTGCATTACAAAGAAATTGCAGTAATTTCCCAGCTGGAATGGTCTTGACAAAGGAAAAGCATCCACCCATGTGAACTGAGCATCAAAAAAGTCACTAGGTATATATAAATTCTGATAACGGCGCCTTAGTTCCATCATGTCACAACTAGGACTGAAAAACAGACATAAGTAGTGAATAAATAAGAGCCTCAGTACTGAAGATTACATAATTATTTACTGAATTCTGAAACTAAATATAACCTGACACAGTTAAAAGTCGGCTGAGAAAGGACAATTCTAATGAGCTATAGATTTGCATAGAAGCATATGAAATTCTTATTTTCCTATTTGTTTACTAACAGCTTTTAATAAATTACTAAAGATCTGACTAAAAGCAGTTCTTACAGCAGCTGGAACCATCATTTGAGAAACTATTGATCATATAGTATGAGTACCAAATCAGTATTTGAGGGCTCCTCGATCAGGACTATACACTGTAGAAAAAATAAAGTTTTTATTTTATAGTAAACTCCTAGGATCAAGCATATATACCTTCATTCAAAATTAAAAACAAAAATCCACATGCTTTTTTATTATCCACACCTCTGTAACTCTCTATGCTAATGATTAAGATCCATACTTGATAATTATGTATAGAGGAAAGAGAGTCTTGATTTTTAAATCTGGAATACTGATTTTTTTTTTCCTTCTGAAAAGCAGAGCTTTTAAAAGGAGAAGAACTCAAAGGTAAATCAATCTGGTAAAAGACCAAAAGATTTCTGTTAAAAGCATACTGAAATAATGAAAAGTGGTCAATAGCAACAATTTTTAAGATACAAAGACAACTAATTTTTTTTTCTTTTTTAAAGAAAACTAAAGACAAGGGTATGAAGCGTGAATATATATGTAGGGATGACTTTTTATTTTAAACCTAAAAATAAGAGATATAGAATAATAAACCTGTCAGTAATATTTGCTGATACAATTACAATTTATTTGGATAAGATCCTGTCGTTAAAATAGTGAAAAATGTGAAAAACTGGTATCTTGAGTTTTGGGGGTTTTTCTAAGGAAGTGTTTAAAAAAAAAAAGTATGTATAATTAATTTCCCAGTAAGACACCGTAAGACACCGTAAGAATTTTTGAAATTGTGTTTTACCCCATGGAGTAAAATCTACAATAAAACAAAAGAGGTAAGTACAAATAAATCACTTCTTGGCATACAGTCTCCTATGATCATTATGATATTATTATAAGAAAATCTTGATTTCCACAACTATAGATGAGAGAAGACTTATAATAGATGCATTTGATATTCTGGGAATTTACCTCAAAGTAGGGAAGTGAAACTGTGGTATAACTTGGGAGGAGCTAGATAGCCATCCAATTTTATAACCTATACATCACCTCTTCTCAGAATAGCATTCTAGATTAGGAAAAGATGGGTAAAAGCATAGCTACTTTTTTTATTATCTGAGGTCAGGGGAACTGGTTTTAGTTCCAAAGGGTTTCTTTGAAATATGCAGACGAGCTCTATTTTTAATTGTAAGAGTAAAGAAAGATAAGAAAACTAGTATTAAAGAGTTGTTGATTTAATCACAAACAAGATTAAATGAATACCAACTATATAACATAATTAAGCAAAGTCAACCAACTTTAAAGCAACACTATCCTGGGATTAATTATCTTAAATACAATGGATGTTTACTGGATCTAGAACTAAAAACACAGTTCATTTAGCTTTTAGTAGGCCAGCATTATGAATATTAATTTTTATACTTTGTAGAAATGAAGCAACTCCTCAGCACTGAAGTGAATACAGTTATTTGCTCTTATGCTAAACAGCTTTTGAACACTGCTTTTTATGATTTATTATGATTCCATTTATTTTTTTTATTTTTAAAGAGGTACTGGGGATTGAACCCAGGACCTTGTACATGGGAAGCAGGCGTTCAACCACTAAGCTACATCTGCTCCCCAATGAGAGGTGGTTTTTTCATTTGTTTATTGTTTTGTTTTGAGGCGGTACTGGGGATCAAACCCAGGACCTCATATATGGAAAGCAGGTGTTCTACCACTTGAGCCACATCTGCTCCCCATAATTCATTTTACTGTTAATTGTTCTTTAGTATTTATACACAATCGCCAGTCTCAGGGTCTTTATAGCTGATTCTACCTTTTCCTTAAAGTAAATTAGTTTATTTTATTTTATCAATTTGCCTTTTTTATGAATTACAAGTTTGCAGCTATTACCTTGATGACCACAACTCACCAACACCATCAAGTACTGAGTAAAAACAATTGTCATACACTGAGTTAAGTGCTTTAGGTACATTAATTCAACTTGTTCTCACAATAATTCTCTCACATACCTCCATTTTGCAGATGAAGCTCAGAAATTTGTGGTAACTTACCATTGGCCCCTGATTCCAAAGGCTATATAATGTATTTGTATATATACACACAGGCACATACATCCACATGCGTATGTCTCCGTGTGTATATATGTTGGTCTATCTTGCTATCGTATCACACTGCCTCAGCTAAACTGCAAATTAGTTTACTGCTATATTACTGCTTCATCATACACAATGGGCTAGGTATGAACTTAAACTTATCAATAAATCTGGGATTAAGCATCTTAAATAAAATACTTAAATGAAACCTTTATAATGAATTCTTGCAGAGAATTCAAATGCTATTTTAAATTGAGTTTTCCCCCTTATATAAAAGAACACTAAATTTCAGGATACCAAAGTTACAAGAAAAATATATCTCTATGTAACACATTCCTTCTAAGCAAATTATATAAAATTGTGAAATTTATAATTCAATAAAACATGGGGCGGGGCGCGGGTAGAACTTACCAATCTAAAGAAAATTTTGAAAACTGAACTGTGTAACGTGGAACAACACGTCGAATTCTCCGAGGTGATCGTTCTCTCTCTCTTCGGGGAGATCTCTCCCGCGAACGTTTTCTCTGAGGTGATCTTTCTCTGGATCTACGTCTTTCTCTCTCTCGTTCACGACTTAAAAACAAAATTTTCTAAAATTATTGATATTTCTGGACATTATAGAAGAGTTCTTTAATGCAGTAAATATAGTAAGTAATAAGAGCAACAAGATTCCACAGTGTACTTTTGAAACATACCTTCGGTCATCTTTTCTGTTAGGTACTTGATCTCCTCTGTCATTCCTTCCTGAAAATCTGGATGGTGGATCTAACCTTCGTGCCGGTTGTGGCTGTGAAACTATACGGACTGGGGGCTGCAATAAACCAGCTTAAAAAGATACAGAAAAATTTTTCTTAACTTATTTAAAACTTCAAAAGCACTACTTGGATACATTTTACAGATAAAAATTGTCGGCTACATGAACACCACCATGTAACTGGGTATCACTAAAATTGCTTTTTTTTTTTTTTTTTAAGTTAGCATAATTTATAATAATTTTGAAAAAATTGGTACTGTCTTGGTAAATTCTTCCTAGTAATGAAAAATAACAACTCTATTTTAAAACACAGTTAAATATCATTTTATTTCCAGGTAGGATAGTATATTTGTACCATCTTTGGTACAATGTAAACTTAAAATAATTTATGGACAGATAAAAATATTTGAAAAAGAATTGTTAGAATTAAAAAATTCCTACAACTTTGGATTAAAATATTCAACTCTCAATATCTCCATAAAGATTTTAAAAGATTTTTTTCTTTAAAATTTGCTAAAACCAGTCTGATAAAGGTAGCAGAAATTTCAGAGTTCTGTCACTCCAGAGGTTTGAACAACCAGCAAGAACTGGCAGACACATCTTTCTCAAAGCTCCAGAAAACAGTTAAAGGCTAGTAGAAACAAAGCAAGCTACCAATCAAGAAAAAGACTACTTAGAAGTGGTGAGATCTCAGGGTACCATAGTAGGCCCTTACCCCATCCCTTCACTGGCTGGACAAAGAGCCAGCCCGTACTTCCAGGTCACTTTCCTGCTTCCAGAGGGAGCAGAGTAACTCTCATGCTCATACTAGGAGCACGTATGCCTAGCCCAATCTCTCTGGTGGATAAGGAGACATATATCAGACTTGCTGTCACAGAACTTGCCCTGAGTGTAGCAGGCAGTTAGCTCACAGAGCTATCCCACAACACACTGTGGGAGAACAGTCAAGTCAAGACTGCCTGAGGCAAGGGATTACTGGCAGTAGGAAAGACAGAGCAGTGTTCAGGACCATAATGAAACTGTTTCCTAGGGAAGAGAGGACATTAGTATCTGTGTAAATGTAGGAATTTCTAGGGTCACAGGAGCAGGTGCAAGATGCCCAAGACTAGGGGGGTGGAAGAAAGGATCAAGGAGGCCCCTAAACACTGGCCTGGAGCTATTCTCTAAACTCATTGTATGGATAAGCCCTAAGGAAAGCACCTGAACATGTCAACAAGCAGACTGGGAAAGATGTTTTTTTTTTTTTTTTTTTTTTACTTCTTTTTAATTTTATTTTGTCAGTTCCTGGCACTGAAGAAAAGTTAACACTAGCTGCATAAAAGTTTAAAGAATAGATGCCTCCAGTCTAAATCCGGGGACAACACATTAAAATATCAAAATGTCCAGGTTTCAACAAGGATTACAAAACATACAAAGAAACAGGAAGTGATGGTCTAGGCAAAGGAGAATATTAAAGCATTGGAAAGCATCATTGAGGAGGACCAGACCTGGGACAAACCAGACAAAGACTTTTTTTTTTTTTTTTTTAAAGATTTATTTATTTTATTTAATTTATCCCCCCCTTGCTGCTTGTGCTGCTGTGTCCATTCGCTGCGTGTCTTCTCTGTGTCTGCTTATCTCCCCCTTGCTGTGAGGTCTTGCTGCATCTGCCCTCACAAGGAGGCGCTGGGAAGTGAACCCTGGGCCTCCCATATGGTAAACGGGGGCTCTATCCACTGAGCCACACCCGCTTCCCCAAAGACTTTTAAAAGTAGGTCCTAAATATACTCAAATAGCTAAGGGAAAACATGGACAAAGAACTAAAGGAAATCAGGAACATAACAGATGAACAATTCCCTAGAGGGATTCAATAGCAGATAGGAGCTGGCTGAAGAGTCAGAGAATTCGAAGATATCACAATTGAATTCAGTCTGAAGAGCAGAAAGAATGAAGAAAAGTGAACAGAATCAGAAAAACCTGTGGGACACCATCAAGCGTTTCAATATACACATTATGGGAGTCCCAGAAGGAGAATAAAGGGGCAGAGAAAATATTCAAAGAAAGTGGCTGAACACTTTCCAAATTTAAAAAAAGATATGAATATATACAACCAAGACACTCAGAGAACTCCAAACAAGATAAACACAAATAGACTCACAGGGCACCATGCTATATAATAAAACTATCGAATGCCAAAGCCACGTAAATGATTGATAGGTAACATTACAAAGCATCAATTGCAACGCACTCTTGCCAAAAGTCTGTAGACTTAACTTCTAGTTTATAGTCTATTTGGTAAATAGAGGACTAAGGTAAAAACACCACAAGGCACCTCAAACCCACTAACTAACAGCAATTGTTAGTGGGAATGTAAATGGTGTAGCTGTTGTGGAAAACAGTTTGGTGGTTTCTCAAAAAGTTGAAATATAAAACTACTATATGACTTGGCAATCCCATCTCTAGGTATGTACCCAAAACAGTTGAAAACAGGGACTCAAAAACAGTATTTGTACAACAATATTCATAATAGCATTATTTACAATATAGCCAAAAGGTGGAAGCAACCCAAGTGTCCATAAACAGGTGAACAGATAAACAAAATGTGGCATGTGCATACAAAAGGATATTATTCAGCCTTAAAAAATGAAGTTCTGATACATGTCACTTCATGGATGAACCTTGAAGACATTATGTTGAGTAAAATAGAAACAAAAGGACAAGTATTGTATGATCCACTTATGTGAAACAGCTAGAACATGCAAACTTAAAAAGACAGAACACAGAGTACAGGTTACCAGGGGCATGGGATTCAGGGAACAGGGTGTTAATGAATAATTGGTGGATCTGGGTATCTGGTGGCAGGGTTATATTGAAGTTACCTGTATGTGTATTGGATCATTTTTGCAACAAACCTGTAAGTTTGAAATTATTTAAAAATAAAGAGTTCCACAAGGAATCAAGACATGGACATCCAGAATGTTGAACATTCCATTAGCATCTGTATGTCAACTAGCATAGTTTCTTTAAAAGTCAATGTCATAAGGAGGGTTTAAAAAAAAAGTGAGAAACTTTTACATTATGAAACAACTGCTACCTTATGTTTCTTACATTAAATAATATTCCACTAGCTAAAGAATCACGGGCTGGCATGGCTTAAAGAGTCATAATTGCCACTGGAGACTTCCCTACCCTCCAGCAACCGATCCCTGGCATACTCTCAACTCCACTAAAATCAACCCATCCCATCACACTTCTTTTCTCCCTTCCATTTTTTTTTCTACTCTACTCCCATTGCTCATGTCAATTTTCCAATGAGTCCATGGGACACCTCACACTGCTTTGTTGAACGTTTTCAAAGAAGCCATATCTCTTCTTAAGTGGTAAGGGAAAAAATGCTTTTTAAGTCCCAATTCACAACTGGAAAGCAGAAACTCTTCGGAGAAAATGAGAAGGAAAAAAAAAAA
>JAQZBX010057717.1:0-17897 GCA_029593785.1 Cabassous unicinctus
GTTAGTGGGGGATGGATAAGCCTTTCAATAAATGGAAACAGGGTAACTATATGGACGAATCCAATAAAAGAATGAAATTACAGAAGGGAAATCTGGGGGAAAAAATCTGAGTTAATAATTATACTTGGGAGTAGTAAAGACCTTTAAAGCATAATTACAAAGGAGGAGATAAAAGACTAATAGACTGGACACCAACATTTTTTAAAAACCTCTCAATGCTGATAACTTTCTACAAATAACACCGAAGTCGATAGTAAATTATATAAAAGCAAATGATTAATATGCTTAGTAAATAATGTGACCTAACAGGTCAATGATGAAGATACCAACAGAAAAAGGGGCCACCACTTACAGGCATTCCACAACAGAAAATACAAGTAGACAATGCAAATACGGGAAAAAGTGGTAACCAAAGCTAGTTGTTTTTTTTTTTTTTTCAAATAAGATGCCATTCTAATGTATAAGATTCATTAAGATTAAAAATATACAATCACACACATAAATAAAATACCCAAATATAAAACTTGTAAAGGGGAAATCTATGTATTTTTCTAGAGAACCCTTGTAAAACATAAAGCTAAAGCCCTACAATTTTGTATGTCCTTTGACCAGACAAGTTTTCACTGTTGGAAACTCATCCTGGGGAAATAGTGAAGAATGAGAGTAAAAAGACCTGGTCCCTGGAAATCCCTGCCCTCCAATACCAGGAGTCGGTTATTCAATTGGACGAATACTGTCTAGATGCCTCCAAGGTCTGACGGCTGGGAAACTGGAGGCAGGTTCTAAATGGTCTGTACAGTGTGAGCTCCTCTATAAACACATTTATAGAAGCACTGGTTGTTGTTTCATTCATTCCTTCAAGAAACATTTACTGAGCATCTATTATGCCATCAACTGTAACAAAGTGACATGTTGCCTTTCTCAGGGAGCCGCAGAGTAGATGGAACCAGGGAGCCACTAGAGTGACATGGGTAAGTGCCAGATGCTTCACCGTGGCAAGGGCTCTGAAGAGCGACAGGGTCTGTATGAGCAAAGGGATGGGGACACGGTGGTGGTGGGGGGCCTCAGCTAGCAGGAAGGGGGTGAGGGTGAGAACAGCCTTTCAGGAGACCAGAATAAGATGCAGGCTGTTAATACAGAGGATGGCCCTCAAGAGGGTGGTGGTGGTGGTGGTTAGTTTCTTCTCTCTGCTTATGTAACAAGTATTGCTTTTTCTTCACTTACAAAGCGGTACCTCCACCCAAGACCCCAGAGATCCCATGCAGCCCCTTTCCTTGTTCCCACTAGAGCCACACTCATGAAGCCCGTTTTCTGACTCCCTCCAGGTCTTGCAACCTTCCCCTACGCGTCCAGGCCCACATTTCCTGGCATCCTTCCACTCAGCACGCCCCACAGCGTGCACACTCTGTCCACCTCGCCTGGGCTGCAGGCTGAGGGTCCTCACACTGCGCTGCTCCAACTGAGAGTCCCCGCTTCCACCAGCGTGCACACTGACTGCACTCTTGGGCCTCCCAGCTCTCCTTCCATCCTCCTTCCAAAGACACCTGCTTGCTGCCTTCCTTCCTCGGTCCCTCCCACCGTGTTTTGCAGCCTCTTAGCATCTCCCCAAGCCTAGGAGTCAGACCCCACACGGTCCTGGGTGGGTGCCGGGGAAGGAGACACTCATCACCCTGAGGAGGGGCAGCCTCCTGCTGGTATGCCTGCCAAGGAGGGAGGGTGAAGAGCCAGGGTAGATCCTTGTGATTCGCTGGGCCTTCACAAGAGCCCTTGCTGGATCCCTCCAAACACCTCCCCAACACCAGGTGGAGCCAGTCTATGCTCCAACTGTGGGTCCCTGGCCCTGTTCTGGATGGACCAAATAATCCCCACGTAATACCTGTTGGTGCCAATCCTTCAGGTAGCGACCTGAAAGACTGAACCGGGAAACTCCTCTTGGGTACACCCTCCCAGAGCTTGATCTGCAGACAGACGCAGCCTGCAGACCGCTAAGGCAGTGTAAGAAAAAAAACAAGTCAAAACAGCTTGGGGCAAAGGATTACCAAATTTAAGCCATACACTACAGCAACCTGAAGGGGAGAAATCTATTTCATAGGGAATAGGGGGACATTCAGATTCCTGTAGAAAGAGGGAATTCCTAGGGCCACAAACAAGCACAAGCCCAGGACAAGATACAGGCTCAGAAAAGATAGAGAGGACATTGCTCACTACTCTTACTTTAGAATCTAAGGTTTAAATAATCTTCTTGATAGGAGGGCTAAACCCTGAAGGAGAGCACCAATCAACTCAGAGTCAATTTGCAAAGACTGTGAACGGTGTTGCTTTTTTCTGTTTTGTTTTTTTTGTTGTTGTTGTTGTTATGTTTTGTGTTTTTTTTGCTTTGCATTGGTTTGTTTGTATTTGTTAGCTCCTAATACTCAAGGAAACTTCTATCATATCAATAGCTGGATACAACCTTAAGGAACAGACACCTCAGGGACTACAACTTTAAGGAACAGACACCTCAGGGACTACATCCAAGAACTAATACAATATAATGTACAGTGTACAACAAAAGATTACAAGACAAAGAAACAGGAAATGACAGCCCATCAAATGGAATAATATAAAAATCCAAACACCATCAACAAAGATGACCAGAGTTTGGACATACTGGAAAAATACTTTTAAAATGATCTTTAATATGCTCAAGGAGATAAAGGAAAACATGGACAAAGTACTAAAGGATATCAGGGAAATGATGACTGAATAATGTGAGAGTCTCAATAAAGAGAGAGAAATTTTAAAAAGAAACCAAACAGAAACAGTGAGGGTTGAAGACCACAAACATTGAAACGAAAAATTTACTAGAGGGTTTCAACGGCAGACTGGAGCTGGCAGAAGGAAGAATCAGTGAACAAGAAGACAAGACAACTGAAATGAATTAGGCTGAGAAGCATATATAAAAAAGAAAAGCAAAAAAGTCAACAGAGCTTAAGAGAGCGTCTTTGGGATGCTATCAAGCATATACATTAAGGGAGTTCCAGAAGAAAGAGAGAAATGGACAGAAAGAATATTCAAATAAATAATGGCAGGAAACTCCCCAAATTTAACAAAAGACAAGAATATACACATTCAAGAAGTCCAGTGAACCCCAAATAGGATAATCTTGAAGAGCACCACTCCCAGACACATAGTAGTCATATTGTAAGTGCTATAGAAAAAGAAAAAGTTCTGAAAGCTTCAAGAGAAAAGCAACATGCTATGTAAAAGAGAGCCCCGACAAGACTAACTGCCAATTTCTCAACAGAAACCATGAAAGCAAGACGGAAGTGGGACAAAATAATTAAAGTGCTGAAAGAAAACAACTGCCAACCAAAAATGTTATATCTGGTAACTGTCATTCAAAAATGAGAAGGAGGCTAAGGTACTCCCAGATAAAGAGAAGTTGAGGGAGTTTGTCAATGCTAACGGGAGTTTTACAGCTTGAAAGGAAAGGGCACTAGACTGGACTGAAGAAACATAAAGACAGACCTCAGTAAAGGCAACCACATGGGTAAGTATAAATGCCAGTATTATTGTATTTTTTGTATGTAACTCCACTTCCAACTTTTTGCATGTTCTAAAATGCAAACCCTAAAAGTAATGCTAAATCTATGGTTTTAGACATACAAAGTTATAAACACATAATTTGTAACAACTACAAAAGGTAGGGGGATGGAGGGGTAAAGGAACAGTGTTTGTGTATGCTATTGAAGTTAAGTTGGTATCAAATCAAATGTGATTTTTATAGATTTAGGTTGTTAAATTTAAGGCACATGGTAACTACAAAGAAAATATCTGAAAAATATGTCCAGAAGCAAATGAGAAGGGACTCAAATGAAATCACTACAAAAAATCAAATAAATATGAAAGCAGGCATTAACGCAAGTTGCGGGCAAAAAAGGGATAAGACTTACAAGGACAAAAAAGCAAAATGGCAGAAGAAAGTCCTGCATGATCAGTAATTAATTTAAATGTAAATGGATGAAACTTTCCAGTCAAAAGGAAAAGATTGGCAGAATGGATTAAAAAAACATGACCCATTTATACTGTTTACACAAGAGACTCACTTTAAATTCAAAGAAACTAGTCATCTGAAAGTGAAAGAATGGAAAAAAATATATACCATGCAAATAATAACAGAGAGCTGGGGTAGCTATGCTAATATCAAATAAAATAGACTTTAATACAAAAATGTTAAAGAAGGCCACTCTATACTGATAAAGGGGTAAATTCAACAAGAAGACTTAATTATAAATGGTAATGCTCCTGATGGCAGAGCCCCATAATACATGAAACAAATATCGACAGATTTGAAAGGAGAAATAGACTGTTCTACATTAACAGTAGGAGACCTGAATAAACCACTGTCATTTATAAATGGGAGAGACATGGAGATAGAAAATAGAAGACTTGGACAATCCTATACACCAACTATCCCTAACGGTCATACATAGAACACCTCACCCACAGCAGCAGGATTCACATGCTTCTCTAGTGCACATGGTCATTCTCCAGGACAGACCATATGTTAGGTCAAAAAATAAACCTCTAAATTAAAAAATACTGAAATCATACAAATGTATCTTCTCTGAACATAACAGAATGAAGACAGAAATCAATAACAGAGGGAGAACTGGGAAATTCACAACACTGTGGGAGTCAAACAACATACTCTTAAGCAACCAAGAGGCGAAATAAGAAATCACCAGGGAAATTAGGAGATAACTTGAGGCGAATGTAAATGAAAATATAACAAACCAAAATTTACGGGGTACTGCAAAGGCAGTGTTGAGAGAAATGCAGAGCTCTAAATGCTTACATTAAAAAAGGGAAAAAGATCTCAAATCACAGACTTAACTTCACAACTGGGGAATCTAGAAAAAGAAGAGCAAACTAAACTCATTGTGAGTAGAAGGAAGGAAAACAGAGATTAGAGGAGAGATTACGGAAATAGAGAATAAAGAAACAATAGAGAGAAATCAATGAAACCAAAAGTTGGTTCTTTGAAAAGATCATTAAAATGGACAAACCTTTAGCTAGACTGACAAAGAAAAAAAAGAGATAGGGGGCAAATAACCGAAACCAGAAATTAAAAAGGAGGGCATTACCACAGACTCCACAGAAATAAAAAAGATTATAAGAAGATACTATGAACAAGTGTACGCCAACAAATTAGAAAACCTAGATGAAATGGATTCCTGCAAACATGCACACTACCCACACTGATTCCAGAAGAAATGGAAGCTCTCAACAGACAAAAAGTAAAGAGACTGAATCAGTAATCAAAAACCTTCCAACAAGAGCGGGTGTAGCTCAGTGGTTGAGCGCCGGCTTCACATATATAAGGTCCTGGGTTCAATTCCCAGCACCTCCTAAAAAAGCAGGAAAACAAACAAACGAAAAACCTTCCATTAAAGAAAGGTCCAGGACCAGAGGGCTTCAATGATGAATTTACTAAGCATCCCAAGAATTAACACCAATCTTGTGCAAACTCTTCCAAAACACTGACGAGGAGGAAACACTTCCTAACTGATTTTATGGGGTGAGCATTGCCCTAGTATCAATGCCAGATAAAGACACCACAAGAAAAGAAAATTACAGATAGTATCCCTTATATTCAAATGTAGATACAAAAATCCTTAAAATACTAGCAAACTCCAAATCCAACAGCATATTAAAAGTATTATAGAGGAGCAGATGTAGCTCAGTGGTTGAGCGCCTGCTTTCCAAGTACGAGATCCTGGGTTCAATCCCTGGTACCTCCTGAAAAAAAAAAGTATTATATACTAGGATCAAATGGGATTTATCACAGGTATGGTAGGATGATTCAATATAAGAAAATCAACATAAGAAAACCAATTAATGTAATATACCACATTAATAGAATGAAGGAAAAAGACCCTCCAGTACCCCTTCTTTATAAAAATCCTTACAAAACTAGGAACAGAAGGAAGTTTCCTCAACATGATAAGAGGAATGTATGCAAAACCCAAACCTAACATTTTACTTAATGGAGAAGTTACGCCAGAACATTTAGGCAAGAAAAGGAAACAGACATTCAAACTGGAAAGGAAGAAGTAAGACTTTCCCTATTTACAAATGCCATGATCTCATATATACAAAATTCTGAAAAATCTACCACGGTGCTACTAGAACTAATAAACAAATTCAGTAAAGTGGCAGGTACAAGACCAACATGCAAAAGTTAGTAGTGTTTCTATATACTAATAAGGAACAATTTGAAGAGGAAATCAAGAAAAAAATTCTATTTACAATTGTAACTAAGAGACACAAATATCTTGGAATAAATTTAACCAAGCATGTAAAGGACTTGTACATAGAAAACTACAAAATGCTGTTGAAAGAAATCAAAGAAGACCTAAATAAATGGCAGGGCATACTGTATTCAAGAATTAGAAGACTAAATATTGGTAGGATTTCAACTCTATCCAAAGGGATTTACAGATTCAATCCATTTCCAATTAAAATTCTAAGAACTCTCCTTCCCAAACTCTAACAAACTTTTATCAGAAATGGAAAAGCCAATGGTCAACTTTATACGGAAGGGTAAGGGACCCAGATAGCCAAAATCATCTTGAAAAAGAATAATGAAGTTGGAGAGTCACATTCCCTGATTTTAACATATTACAAAGATACAGCATTCAAAACAGTGTGGCACTAACACAAGGACAGACATATAAGACCAATGAAATTGAACTGAGAGTTCAGAAATAAACCCTCATATCTATGGCCAATTGATTTTTGACATGGATGCAAGTCCACTCAGTGGGGAAAGAATAGTTTCTTCAACAAACGGTGCTGGGAACACTGAACATTCAGATGCAAAAGAAGGACGGTGAACCCCTATCTCACACTAAAAACGAACTCAAAATGGAACGAAGATCTGTATGTAAGAACCCAAACTATAAAACTGCTAGAAGAAAACATTGGGAGGCATCTTCAGGACATTGTGTTAGGCAATGGTTTCTTCGACTTTATATCCAAAGCATCAACAAAAGAAAAAATTGACAATGGGACCTCATCAAAATTAAAAACTTCTGCGCAAAGGACTTCATCATGAAAGTAAAAAGACAACCTTGAGAATGGGAAAAAAATATGTGGAAATCACATATCTGATTAGGGTTTAATATGCAGAATATATAAAGAAATTCTAAATGCAATAACAAAAAGACAAACAATCCAATTAAAAATGGGCAAAGGACTCAGATATTTCTTCAAAGATATATAAGTGGCTAAATAAACTCAAGAAAAGATGGTCAAGATCATTAGCCATTAGGGAAATGCAAATCATAACCAAAATGAGATATAAAAGCATACCCACTAGAATGGCTACTATTTTAAAAACGGAAAGTAACCAGTATTAGAGAGGATGTGGAGAAACAGGAACGTTCATTCTTTGTCAGTGAGAACATAAAATTGTACATCCACTGTGGAAAACAGTTTGGCCATTCCTCAAAAAGTTAAATATAGAATTACCATATGACTAAGATTTCCACTTTTAGGTTAGGTGTATACCCGAAAGAATTGAAAGTAGGGACTCGAACAGATATTTGCCCACCAATGTTCACAGAGGCATTTTTCATAACTGCCTCAAGTGGCAGCAACCCAAGATTCCATCAACAAATGAAAGGATAACAAAACGGGGTATACATACACGACAGATTACACAGCCAGGAAAAGGAACGAAGTCCTAATACACGCATGGATGAACCTTAAAGACGTCACGTTGAGTGAAATAAGCCAGACACAAAAGGACAGATATTGTATGATCCCACTGATGTAAAATATAATATGCAAATTCACAGAGTGAGAAACCAGAGTAGAGGCTATCAGGGCCTGGGTGGAGTAGGGAATGGGGAGTTAATGCTTAATAGAGTTTCTGTTTGGGGTGATGGGAAAAGTGCAGTGGATGGTGGTGATGGTAGCTGAACATTCTGAATGCAGTTAACACCACTGAATTGTATATTTGTATGTGGTTAAAAGGGGTAATTTTAGGGTATATAAATGTTACTTTAAGAAAAACTTAGAAAACAAACCCATAGGACTGTACAACACAGTGAACCCCAATGTAAACTATATATAGACCACAGTTAAAAATACAATTATGATAATATTCTTTCATTAATTGTAACAAAGGGACCACACTAATGCGGTGTTAATAATAAGGAAAATGTGTGCGAGGGGCATATATGGGCGCTCTTTTATTTTCTGCATGATTTTTCTGTAAACCTATAACTTCTCATAATGAAAAAAAATTAAAAAAAAAAACAACAACTACAAGGAAGAACTGTTTTGTAAATGCCTTTGACAACCTGCTATAAGTGATCTGGGAGCAGCTTGTTAGAACTGTGGCTGCACAGGCTTGGTTGGGGTCAGAATACCTTCCCAGGCTCGCCTGGAAACCTGCATCCCCCATTATGTCATCTCTTCTCTCCAGAAATGAATTCAGAGCCCTTCAACCCCCCAAAACGCCTTACAAAGAACTCTGGGCACCCAGGAGCTTCTGAATTGTAAATGTCCTCGATTTGCATGGACCTGAGGAAATGACACTCTGGTGCCTGAATTTCTGAATGTTTACTGAAATGCTTACTTTGAAAGCAACCCTCAGTGGAACTGAGGGCTTCCCAGTGCGGGCCATGAGAAACCGACTGGGCTTCCTGGGATGTGTGCATTTCCTCCCAGGGAGCTACCAAAGGGCAGGTGATGGAGTCACCTTGGTAATACAACGACTTTACCAAGCTCAAGCCTGCCAGGCCAGCCTGTCCCATCCGGGCCTTCTAGAGGACTCCTCACCTCTTCTGCTGGCCTCACCGTCCCGGTTCTCACTGCTCCCTCTGGGTTCGGATCACCACCACCTTCACTGGAAACTACTCCCTCGTCCGTGATGCGGACTAAATGTGCCCCCAAACGACATGCTCAAGTCCTGCCCCAGCACCTGGAAATGTGGCCTTATTTGGAAACAGGGCCTTTGCAGATGGAGTCAAGAGGCGGCCATCCTGGGGGCGCGTGGGCCCCAGAGCCAGTGTCCACTGGTGTGAGAGAATAAATTTCGGTTTAAAACCACCCAGCTCGTGGCACCTTGTTATGGTGACCTAGGAAACCGAGGTGGCCCTACCTGTCTTCAACCATGGGAACTGCCCTTCCTGGCAGGCGAGCCTCTGTGCTATAGTCCCAACCCCGCTCCCCAATCTTCCCCTGCTGTTTCCAGAGAAAACGCCCAGCTATGCCTGTACCACACACTGCCTGTCACTTCCTGAAGCTGTCCTCGGCCTCCATCCTGCGCCTGTTTGCAGTGATCAAACCTGGTCTTCACAGCCTGCACGTCGTGCCGCCCTCCTGGATCCCGGCAGTGAGCTGGGGCCCTTTCAACTTTCAACTCCTGGAGGAACTGGCGTTTGTTTCAGGCTCTCTATTAGCCACTCGGACATACTCAGCCTTCCCGCCCACCTGGACTGCCAACTCCTCAAGGGCCACTGCAGCCTCTTACCCACCTTGCATCGACCACAGAGCCCAGCGCTAAGGGGCTCCTCGTAATCAAGGACGGGCTGTTACCATGATGCTTAGAGACCAGACCATCACGTCATTGCAGGATTTCCCACAAAGAATAAGCCTCGGAAAGGTGAAGACAATGTATGGTTGAATAACATTATTTAAAAAACATCTCCACAATAGTTAAAAAGCTAATGCCATGATTCATCTTCTCAGAAGTGTGAGAAACCCACCAACCTGGCCTTACCTGGGACGTTACTGCCTCTGGTAGGAGCAATCAAGCACCTAGTCGGCCAACATTGACGTGGCTGCCAAGATGGGGCCCTTTGCTGAGTACAAGGTCTCCGAGTTTAACAGAGTTAGAACTCGGTTCTCAACACAGTCACAGTATCTCCATCCTGAAAACACTTCTACTTTGGAAATCAACACTGTCTCTACGTATAATAGAAGTGAAGTCTCTATGAATCCTGCAAAAAGACATCCATTATCTTTGCGTGGTCCAGTGTGCCCTCAACTTCTTGGCCCATGAGACCCAAGTAACATCAGGTAACGTGGACTCCACAGCCATTAGCTTCTCCCCCAGTCCCAGGATCCTCTCTGTTAGAAAGAAATCCGGTCCTGGAAGAAATAAAGCTCACCCAATTGTGGAGAAGAATAGATTTCATTCTCAATCTTGCAAGAAGGGGCGCGCAACCAGAACGTGTGGCTGGCGCACCGAACAAAAGAAAGTAACACATTTTATAGCCCCAAGCCTAGCACGCAAGCCCGCCGTTTCTCCATCCACGGGTACTCCAGAGGTTACAGTCCACCCGAGAAGTCTAACTTTCCCGCAAGTCCCCCAGGCCTTGATTAGCAGTTTCCCTTATCACATTCCAGCAGTTTTGGCCAGTTACTCGCCCTTTCACCAAATAAGGAATGGAATTTAGTACTGATCTTTGAGTTGTCCTAATTCTTTCTTGGGCGCCCTTTTTACCTTAGGACTGGTTTGAGCTGTTTTCCTTTATCTCTGCTTAACTTGGGCTTAGAGGACTGATGCAATAGCCCCCAAATGACATCAGTCTTATTCCCCCTGCCCTTTATTACGTTTATGTGAAAACTAAACTTCTCCACGTTTCTTACACTCTATGACCTTCTGCTCTTAGGACATGTTATCAGAGTGTACTTGCCCCTGAATCCTACCCTGGACTATGCTCTTTCGTCTTCTAACTCTACAAGTTTATCACCTAAGACACAGAGTCTGCTGGGCAATTCCTCACTGGACCTCCCCAGGTATCTTCGGCCACTCTTTCAGAGCAAACATGACTCTTGGGCCGTCCCACACAATGGTTAAGTCTCACCTTTACCACTTCCCAGCTGTGTGACATTGAGCAAGTGGCTTAACTTCTCTGAGCATCAGTTCTTCTGTCTGTCAAATGGGGATTATGTTATTATGCCTCTTGAGCCAGTTGTGACAAATAGTTATTCAGAGCCTACTGCCCTAGGGGTTGGGATATATCACTGGTCACAAAGAAAATAGCAAACTGGCCCTTGGGGCACTAGCATTCCGTGTGCTGATGCTGTAACTTGCAGCCTAGGTTAGCTCTTACTCCATTGTTGTAAAAATACTTCCACTTTGACTTCAATTCCACTGCCCCCTCAAATACTTGAGTTATGCCCAGTATTTTCCAGAAACCTGAGAACAAATCAGAAAAAACGCTTGTCCCCAGAAACTGAAATTCAGGATCGCTACCCAAACAAATATTCTTTGGGTACCTGTCATAATTCTGCCAAAAACTCCCACCTTCATGTGTCAATAAACCCTGACATCAGGCTGGACAGGGGCCCAGGCAAGCTCAGTCCCCTGGGGGCCTCTCTAGCACCCAAATGGACTCTTGCCAACCCTGCTTGCTCCAAAACTCAAGCATTTTCAATCAACCCAGGCAACCCTTCTCCTGACACTTTCTTTATGGCCTCTCCTCCCATACATGCTAGCAATTCCCCAGCTGGCCCTCTGCAGTCCAGTGCCGGCCCGGTCACTGCAGGATAACACCCTTCCATCTGTGAGCCTCACATTTGTTACGTGCTCTGACAGATATTTTAGTACAGGCAAACCGTTTTTAAGGGAAAATCCTCCATGACAAACCTTGGAAGTGCACCACTGCCTCTGACATGATTCAGTGGTGGACGTTACTCTCGGGGATGGCAGCCTGCGAGACACCCGCTATTGCTCACCGAGGGAGCGGCAGGCGGGGAGGAGGGGGTGTTCCTGGCTCCAGCCACACTGCTCTCCCTTCCTTTGGAGGGCCAAGTACCCTGGCACACTGAAGAACTTTCAAAAGTCATTGATAAGGCTCATTAATGTATCAAAATGTCACCTACTCAATGTGAACCATTAAAAATTATTAGTACAAGCATTAGTAGAAAAGTACAGAAATATCACAAGAAGAGATCACATGGAAATACACCACCTTGGAGCTTCATTCCCAGCCCTCACCTCCTGCTTCAAAGCCTCAGTTTTGGGCGGCAGGAGATAGGCCCTGAAGTCGATACCCCAAAGCTTTCTAAGTGGGGAATCTAACACCTGGGCCCCTGCATACCTGAGGGCTTGCAGTGGGCTCAGGTACACTGGAAACCATGCATATGCAAGGTGAGTCTTGGTAGAGTACCAATTTTGCTCAAAGATCAAGGGGAAATCAATAAGTAATTTGATAAATAGAAAAGATTTCAAATACAAGAAATGTTTACAGAGCAGAGGGCAAAATTCACAAATATTTAAAAAATAAAATGTTTATAGCTGTGTCCTTCTACTCCCTCAAGGGGAAATATTTCCTCTCCTATTCAATTCAGGAAGCACAAGCCAAAAGTCCAGAACTGACCGGAGGTGTAGGCGCTGCTAACCCTCCACCCCTTTAAGGACCAGGTGGTTGGCTTTGGTGCTGAATTTGCCAACAAGGGAAATGGCTGATCTGACTCTAAGTGCTAGCAGAGTTGGGGGGAGGAGCAGAGGCTAATGAAACCATTACCTCTAGGGTTGGTGTCAGAGGTTCCCCCTTAGAAGGTCTGCAATGATTATTAACAGGTCGTAAGACCTGAACTCCCTAGACAGCCTCCAGCCATTGAGCAAGCCATAGCCTAGGCAGTCCATCCCCTCCCAAGAATAAACAAAGTGGAGAGACAAGGGCTATCACCCCCTCCCAGCCCAAGCACCACCAACCCCTCCCACATCCCAAGACCTCCTAGCCCACTTCCCCCTGGCCATTTGGCCCCAGGTTGTAGTCGGTTTCCGCCTACTGATGCACTGTATAAAGCCATATCCACCACCTTCGGGGGCAGGCTGAAGTCTGTTCTTCAGAACCCCTCCGTTGGGAGAGCTTTCCAATAAACTTTCTGCCTGCAACCATCAGTCTTAACAGTTGGTTAAGCTAAACGTTGGTCCTTTAGGATCACCAGATAGAGGACAGTGGTGAAGACAGGTATGGCAATTTTAGATTATTTTTTGAATCCCAAAAAGAGAAAGATTATGTTTGTAAACTAATCTATTCTTCTGGGTGTGCTACCCTTTGATTGTATTAAATCAGCTGAGGTGTCTTTGATTAAACTATGTGTTAAGATTAGGGTTTTTTTAATTCCACCACATCAGTAAAGCATGACTCAGGTTGAGCCCCAGCCCCACTGGTGGGTCTAATATAAATGGACACTCACAGGGACAAACTGACACCAGAAGACACACAGAGGAGAAAACTTTGTCATTTTTGAGCTGCCATGTGACAGAAAGGAGAAGTCTCAAACAGATGGACCATCTGCTTGATAGCTTACAGCTGACCTTGGGAAGCTGAGACTGATAGAGGAAGCCCTGAGAGACAAGCCCTATGCCAGCCTGCAGCTGAGAGAGGAAGCCCAGAGGGGAAGGCTGAAACCTTACAGAGATCGCCCGCCATCTTGCTTCAACACGTGGCAGCTGACTTTGGTGAGAAAGTACCTATTACGGTACCTTGAGTTGGACTTTCCACAGCCTTGGAACTGTAAGCTTTTACCCCAAATAAATACCCTTTATAAAAACCAACAGATTTCTGGTACTTTGCATCGGCACCCCTTTGGTGGACTAAAACAACAGATACCTCCGTAAGGAATTTGTGTAATACTTTTCAGACTTGCAGTTCCAAGAGAAAACATTTAAAATAAGATACAAAGGAGGGGAGTGATGAAGATGAAATCAGTTCTAATAAAACCCACGTGCAAGGTGGCAAAACTTTCTTCCATTCTTGGCCAAATGCTACATCTGCCCAAGCAACATTTCCAAGAGGGCAGAGGCTGCACTTTACAGGCCCATAAGAAACCATGTTCACGAGAACACCAGCCAGTGTTGGAGTAGCTAGAAAGACTCTATCTGGAGTAAAAAGCACGCTAAAGCTCCACCAGCCAATGGGCAAGGTTCATTCTCTCCATGGTGGCGCCAACCACCAGCCAAGCAACTCTTTCATCAAAGGGCATGGCACCATGCTAGCATAATTTTTTATGCCTCTTCTGGTCTTGGGTGCAGCGAAAAGATGGCTTTCATACTTAAAAGTCACCTGTTTTTCCTGTATTTGCTGATCAACATGCAAACAAGCTTAACTTACACATAGACACTGTATTAACAGAAAGGAGGGCAGCAGCAAAATAACAGAATGGCATACATTTAACGTCATGGCGTTTCAAAAAGGCTCTTACGGTTGCTTTTTCGGCCACCGGCATGGCCAACAAGCTGTTAACAATGTGTTTCTGGCACTGGAACTGGAGCCTCCAGGGTGGCGGCTGTTCCAAGGACAGATTTCTTTCAAACACTCCCACGGGTACCAGTTGCTGTCTCCTTCACGTAAGGAGCACAAATATGTGCCTAAATTCCCGTGGCACTGGCCCTCGGTCAACAATCAGGAAGGGGTGGGCGACCAGCATGACAGCCAGGCCTGAGAGGCTCCTTCTGGCCAGCTCCTGGCTCACTGTGCTCAGCTTTCACCCACACTCGGTTGCAACCAGGAGAAACAGGTCTCATTTTCTCGCAATCATTCCCAGCAGCAATTTGCACTTTTCTACAAATGGTCTTTTGTGTGGTTATTCTTGCTGAATTGCAAACAATAAGACTTCCATAAATCAAGCCTACCAAATCTTCTCCTTTGTTGATAATAACATGAGGGTTTCCCATTAGAAAAAAATCATGGAAAGCTCCTGTAAACATGAGACAAAAAGTGCTTTCCTTTTGCTGACACTACCCAATCCTGTGAATGCACAGGTTACCTTGATGAGTATACATAAAATAACAATATGCCTGGGAAAAAAACCGTTGTACGTAAGGCAGGTGTACTTTTGGGTCTGCAAATATGAATCTGGGCAGTCTGATGAAAGGGCATAGCTAACGTAAGTGTGGAAAATATTTTTACTGCTCTGGGAAGAGTCACTGTTAACTGAATGCAACAACCAAAAGGGGGTAAAAAAGAGCATGCAGACCCAAGGGAATTACCAAATCAATTAACAAGTAATTCAGGAACTAATTTCTATATTGCCTCTTAGCACAAAATTGTATCTTTAATTTCTCCTGCAATAAGCTTCTCTATGATGGTCCTAACACACACTGCCGCTGTAAATGAGTTTACAAGTATCTCTTTCTGATTGGCTATACACCATTATTTCTTCACAGTTCAATGCTGCTGTAGCCAAGTGCTCTGAAATATTTAATTATACTGGTACCTACCAGTTACCAATTTGCAAGATCCACAGCAAGTACAGTACATTTTAAAGAAGTAGTAATCAACTAATTAAAACCACAGTGAATTCGATACTCCAATTACGAACAACTGCTGTAGAATACACTCAGAGGATTGCTGCGGGAAGGGGCAGCGACTCTTGTGGAAGTTCTGGCCGTACAATGGACACGGATGCCCCCAACCCAAGAGGCCCTGGCCGCCATTAGTTAGGAAACACTCTGCAGCCCCTTGTAGGTGCTGTCCTGTGCCTGAATTTTTAATAAAAGTCATTAAGTCCCTTTGGAAGCTGAGTGTCAGATGAGGCCATTCAATGGGAACATCACAGGCTCTGAAAACAGACAGGCCTGAGTCTGAGTCATTGTCTGCCTTTTAGTCACTTTATGAAATTATGATGCAAGATGAGTGGGGCAGTTTGATACTGTTTATGAATTCCAAAAACAGATTGGAATTAGATTCAGAGGTTTCACTTTTACTTGATTAAATCAAGATTAGGGCTTTCATTTGACCACGCCATTAGGGCATGCAGTGTTGAGCCCCCACCCCCTTGGCAGAGATAAGAGACCCTCACCTGGAAGTAAATACACAGAGAAGGAGAAAAACAGAGTTTAGTTTTGGACGCTGGAGCCCCAGGGAGAGAGCCGAGCCTTTCACCTAATAGTTTGCAGCTGAAGAGACCAGAGCCCTGAACAGCTGAGAAAGCCCAGAAAGAAACGAGCCCCGGGGAAAGAGACGAGCCTTACGCTAACCGACAGCTGAGGTCAGAAGGAGCTGGGACCACGGAGCCTTAAGAGGAAGAGGAAGGCTGAACCCTTGCAGAGACCGGCAGTCATCTTGTGTCAACAGCGGCAACAGATGTTGGGTGAGAAAGTATCTCTTTTGGTACCTTGAGCTGGATTCTTTAGGGCCTGTTAACTGTAAGCTTCCACCCTAAATAAAAACCCTTTATAAAAGCCATCAGCACCCCTTTGGCTGACTAATAACCTAGTGTTTTTAGTTTCCTCTGCTGCTCCGGCAAATACCCTGAAATGGATCAGCTTAAACAATGGGAATTTATTAGTTATGGTTTTGAGGCCGAGAAAATGTCCAAAGCAAGACATCATCAAGGCGATGCTTTCTCTCCAAAGACCAGCTGCCAGCAATCCTCGGCTGCTCTGCCACCCGGCACGTTACACGGTGGCACCTGCTGGTCTCTCCCTTTGCTTCCGGGTTTCCTGCTTTCAGCTTCTTGTGCCTGAGGATTGCTCTTTCTTTCTCTCTGTGTTCATTCTGTTTATTAAGGACCCAGTAATAGGATTAAGACCCATCCTGATTGGGCCACACCTTAACTGAAGGAGCCTCATGAAAAAAGTTCTACTTACAATGATTTCACACCCACAAGAATGGATTAACTTTAAAAACATGTTTATCTGGGATACCTACAGCTCCAAACTACCACACTGAGCCTCAGGTTTCCCACCTGCAAAGTTTAAATAATCATACCAGGTTAGGAAGCTTGCAGGGTTGCTGTGGGATCCAGGAGCCTACGGGATAAATAGAGGCACAGAAAATGGTTCCAATCATTAGTAACCTGTCCTTTCAAATGTAATGATTTTTACTGTTTCCCATCTCCATTTTTAAAATAGATTAAACAGTATGAAGTTTAAAGATTCAATTTAGAAAATGACTGGCCAGTCACATTACCATCAAAATATCGGGTTGAAACAGTAAACAAAACTACCTGTTAATTTTATGTTTTTAAAAAGCACAGGGAGGAAGAAACTGCCCCTGATCACGCCAGCGTTTGGGTAAAAAGCATCTAAACAGGGCTTCAGGACTGCTACCTGGTAAGGTGGAGCCGTCAGCAAGTCACATGACCTTTCTGTGACCCTTTCCCTATCTGTAAAATTAGGGTCTCTTCCAGTTTTAAAAACATGTATTTGTTGTGCTGAGAAACTGCACTGCAAGTATAGAAACAAGAGAAGAGCATCTGGTAAGCTGCACAAAAAATGGGAAGATCACAGGGAAAAGGGAATCTTCTGGTTAATACACAGAACTCGGATCTCTACGCAGTCTTTATTCTCAGAAGGAAATTACTCAAGACAGTTTGCAAACTCCCGAGTGACAGAATTTTCCATTTTCATGCAAAAATTATGAGACAAAACCCCGAGATCAGCACTAGTGTGGTGGCGGCACGTAGGTGAAGCTACCTCCCTACTTTATACCAGCCTAGCACAGCACCTGGACCCCATAGTATTCATAGTTGTGCTGTTGCTTGCTAAACATATTGACAAGTCTTTAAATGAAATGGAATTGATCGCTATTAATCACTTTTAGGATCTATTGAGCACCTGCCACATGCCCACTCAAAAGCCCATAGCCAGATGCCTCTGACCACCCTTCAGCTCTGAAACTGCCAGTCCATTCGTTCCACTCAGGGCTCACAGCTCCTCCTCTCCCCTGGGCTGCCCCAGCTCCTCCTCTCCCCTGGGCTGCCCCAGCAACTTTTCACCCCGGGGCTGCCCCAGCTCCTCCTACCGCTGGGCTGCCCGAGCTCCTCCTACCGCTGGGCTGCCCCAGCTCCTCCTCACCGCTGGGCTGCCCGAGCTCCTCCTACCGCTGGGCTGCCCCAGCTCCTCCTACCGCTGGGCTGCCCCAGCTCCTCCTCAC
>JAQZBX010057718.1:0-17897 GCA_029593785.1 Cabassous unicinctus
AAGCAATGGAAGAAATTACAACATTGATGAGGAGCCAGGGGCCACTGGATGCTTTCAGGGCATGGAGAGGGAAAAGCATTTGTAATACACAGGGTATTTTGAGACTTGGAAATTATTCTGAGTGACATTACAATGACAGATATATAGGCCATTTTACATCAGCATATAACATGCAGAACTATGTGGGAGAGAGTGTGATCTACAATGTGAACTATGGTCCATGCTTAGAGACAAAGCCACAGGATGTGTATATCCATTGCAGAGGATGTGCCACACTAATGAGAGATGTTTATGTCGGAGGTTATGGGAAGTGTTGGAGGTGGAAAACATGAGAATTCCTATAATTTTTGTGTAACATTTATGTAATCTAAGCATCTTTTAAAATATTTTAAAAAAAGACATGCTGACTATCTTGTTAGGGACTAATGCAGTTATTGACTTGAATTAGAAGCCAATGCTCATTTAGCATTCTGAAAACCAAGGGCCTTTAAGAATTATGTTAAATCTTCTCTGCCTGTGCTCTATACATGAAACAACAAAACCTGGAGGACAGCACATCTGTTTACAACATGATTTACTGAATATTTGAAGCCCACAGTTTAGACCAGCTACTCAGAATAAAAGATTCTTTTCACATATGTTTCCCATGGTCACCCAAGAGCACTTTTGGAGGTGTACAATGAAATGAATATTGTTTTCATGCCTGCTAACACAACATCCATTTGGCAGCCCATGGATCAATTCAAATTTCAAGTCTCATTATTTAAGAAATAGTTTTCATAAGGTTTTAGCTACCATGATAGTTCTCTAATGTATCTGGGAAAAGTAAATAAAAACCTTTTTGGAAAGGATTCACTATTGTATATGCCATTAAGAACATTCATGATTCATGGGAAGAGGTCAAAAAATCAAAATGAAGAGGAATTTGGAAGAAGTTAATTCCAATCTTACTGGATGATGTTGAGGGATTCAAGACATAAGTGGAAGAAGTAACTGCATATGTGGTAGAAATAGCAAGAGAAATAGAATTAGAAGAGAAGCCTGAACATGTGACTGAGTTGCAGTGATCTAATGACAAAATTTGAATATCTGAGGAGTTGCTTCTTATAGATGAGCAAAGAAAGTGGTGTCTTGGGATGGAATCTACTCCTGGTGAAATCACTGAGAACATTGTAGAAATGACAACAAAGGATTTAGAATATTATATCAACTTAGTTGATAAAGCAGCAGCTTTGTGAGAAGAGTGACTCCAATTTTGAAAGAAATTCTACTGAGGGTAAAATGCTATCAAACAGAAAAGTTATTCATGAAAGGAAGAGTCAATTGATGTGTCAAATTTTATTCTTGTCTTATTTTAAGAAATTTCTACAGCCATCTCAGCTTTCAGTACCAACACCCTGATCAGTCAACAGCCATCAACGTCCAGGCAAGAACCTCTACCAATAAAAAGATGAATCACTGAGGGCTTAGAAAATGATTAGCACTCTTAGCAAAAAAGTGTTTTTATTAAAGGTATGTGCATTGTGTTTAGACATAATTCTATGGCAATAGACTGCATTATAGTGTAAATATAACTTTTATATGCACTGGGAAACCAAAAAATTCATGTGATTCTCTTTATTGTGATATTTGTTTTATTGTAGTAGTCTGGCTCCAACCCCAAAATATTTCTGAAGTATGCCTGTACAAATAAGAAAACTACAGACTATCCTCAAGAACATAGATGAGAACATTCTCAACAATATTTTAGTATATTGAATCCTAATATGTAGAAATATATAAATAAAATAAATATAAATAAAGGATAATACATTTTGAGTACATGTGGGTTATCCCAAAAGTACACAATATATTTAACAGACTAAAAATAAGTACTTTATGATCTTTTTAAAAGATGCAGGAACAAAACAAAACAAAAATTTCAAAAATCCAAAATCATTCCTAACAATGATATCTTAGTATTTTTTGAATCTTCAAAAACACCTTCACCTATTTTTATATAATAGTAAAAACTGAATGTTTCCCCCTAAGATTAGGATAACTCACAGATATCTACTTTTCCCATATTGATTTAAAAGTTTACTGAAATTTCTAGCCATTGCAAGAGGTAAAGCAAAAGAAATAAAAGACATCCAGCAAGAAAGAAAGAATAAATCTTGTTATTTGCATATCATGATTATCTGTGTAGAAATTTCTTTGCAATATATTTAAAAATCTAGTATTAATATGGGATTTTAGCCAAATTTGAGGACAGAAGATCAATATCAAAATGTCAAATGTATTTCTATATGATAGAAATGAATAATTAGAAACTGAAATATTAAAAAATACCATTTATAATACCAACAAATTATGAAATACATAGAGACACATTTGATAAAATATTTACCAGACTAAATCCCATGATGTATTGCTAAATGATATTTTAGAAGATGACATAAATAAATGACAATATATACTTTGTTCATCAATCTTAGCACTCTATCAGTTCTCCCCAAATTGATGTATAGATTCAACACAATTTCAATAAAAAAATCAGGAGGCTATTTTGTAGAAATTTGATATGCTGCTTCTAAAATTCATATGAAACACCAAGATATATACAATGAACAAAAACAGTATTATAATAGAACAAATTTGGAGGAATAACACTATCTGATTTCAAGACTAATTATAAACTAAAGTAATCAGTAGAGTATAATATTGATTGGCATGGAGATAGACAAATAGATAAATGGAGTAGAACAAACTTCTAGAAATAGACCCAAACCTCTATGTGCAAATGTAAAAACAAAAAAAAAAAAGTAAGTGCAATGACAGTTCAGTTAAGAATGGTCTGATCAAAAAATGGTGTTGTTACAATTTTATACCCATAGGCAAAAAAAAAAAAGGAACACAATGCAATGGCTTAACAACAGGATTTTAGTGGCTCGTGATTTCAGAGGCTGGAAGGCTTTAGGGACAGTATCTTCTGGCTGGCAGGCAATCTTTGGGGTTCCTTGGTTATTCCATTACATGGCAATGCACATGGCAGCATCTTCTTTCTCTTTTGGGTTCCATTGACTTACAGCTTCTGGCTGTTCCCTGTGGTTTTCTTCATTTGTATTCAATTTCCTTTGCTTATAAAGACTTCAGCCATCCTAGCCATTAAGTAAAACCTCATTCATTTTGGGCACACCCTTAACTAATAGCATCCTAAAAGGTCCTACTTACAAATGGATTCACATCCAGAGGACCAGCAAGGTTTCAGACATGAATATGCCTTTTGTAAGTGGAAAGATTCAATCCCTATCACTGTGCATTATATAAAAAAAAATAGCTTACAATGAATCATAAATTTAAAATGGGAATTTAAATTTTTAAAACTTGTTTAAGAAAATATAGGAAAAAATTTTTCTGATGCTAGGTTAGAAAATAAATTATTAAATACAAAACCTAAAACTTGAACTCTGAAAAAAAAAAAGATAAACTAGACTTCATCAGACTTTAGAACTTCTGTTCTTTGAATGGAACATCTAAGAGAATGAGGAGACAAGCCACAGACCAGGAGAAAATTTTTGCAACTCACATATATGATAAATGACTCGTATCCAGAATATTTATAGAACTGTTAAAATGCAATAATAATATATCAAATAATTGTCACCCAAAAAGAGACTATCTCCAAAGAAGATATCTGAATATCAGTAAGCATATGAAAAGTCATTAGAGAGATGCAAATTGAAACCACGATGAGATAAGTATTGCCTTCCATTAGAAAATCTAAAATTAAAAAGTCTGAATATAACAAATATTGATAAAAATGTAGAACATCTGGAAATCTCACACACTGCTGGTGTTCCCACCAGTAAAATAATGAGCACCTTGAAAAACAGTTTAGCAGTTTCTTAAAATGTTAAACTTACCAAATGACCCACCAATGTCACAGTAAATAATAACCCAAGAGAATTGAAATCATATGTTCATGCAAAGAATCATACATGAATATTCATAGCAGCTTTATTTGTAATAGTTCAAAACTGGAAACATCCCAAATATCCATCAACAAGTGAATGGGTATACAAATTGTGGCATACCCCTGCAATGGAATGTTACTTAGCAATAAAAAGTTATGGAATGGTGATATATACAACAACATGGATAAATCTCAAAGGGAATATGCTGAGTGAAAGAAGGCAGATAAACATAAATGTTTTGAATCCCATTTATAGAAGTTTCAGAAAATATAACAAATGCACTGTGGCAGAAAATAAATCATGGTTTCCTGGAGAATTAGGGGTGGGGATTGTGCCTGGGAAAGGCAGAAGGAAGAAATACAGTGGAATGAGAACAATTTGTAGTGGTAACAAATATATCTAGTATCCTGATTCTTACGTATATACATGTCAAGAATTTCAAGTTATTTATTTAAAAATGTAAAGTTTATTTTACGCCAATTGTATCTCAGCAAAGTTGTTTAAAAAAGACTCATTTGTAAAATGGCAAAGGATGTTAAGAGACACTTCAAAATATATATTATCCAAATAAGCAGTCATCGTATGAAAAGGTGTTCCACTTCAATTACCAAGAAATGGTGGAAACACAGGTCAATGTAATCCATGTCCTTAGAAGTCAGGATAAAGGTTACTCTTCAGGATGACGATATAGTCATTGGCAGGAGAAATAAGGCATTTTCTTTTGTGCTAGTAACATTCTATTCACTGAAGAGAATTTTGGTTAAGCCGGAGTGTTCCCTTTGATAATTCATGAAACAGTATCTTTAGTATTTTCCCACTTTATAGGTATGCTATTTTTTAATAAAAAAAAGATTATTGAAAATCCATGAATAAAAATAACTACTGAAATACTTGATGAACTATTCACCTGACAATATCCATTCTTGATTTTAGGTGTTTGAACTGATCTTTGGCAATTTGGAGCTTAGAGAATATTGACCTCTGTCACATTCTTTCTTAAGAAAGAGTAGTGAGATGGGTCTTGTCTTAGTTAAATATTTGACAATAGATAATTATGACCTACCTGAGATGTTCACTGTGTCTATTCCTTTCTTCAAAGTACAATACTACAATAATTGCTAAGAATGTCAAGATGAGATAAAAAACAATTAAATACAGAGCCAGTCATATAAAGCTGAATCTTCTTCATCCAAACTCTAGCTACATTTCTGTCTCTTGGATTTAATCATAACATTGACTTGTATGTTCTATATGCCTTACTGTAGAACTGAATTTGATCAAAAATTTGATTTTGATGTGGTTGGTGAGTTGATCCACTCTTTCCCCTGAAATAATCCAAGACTTTGCTTCTGATTATATTTTGTAATTTTAGCCCAGCAAGTTATTTGTTCAATAAGAGCTTTTGAATTCAATGAAAATTATATATTTTTTTGCATTAAAAGTCATTATAATGGGAAAGTTATGTTGTTCATGGATATCCACATGGATTTATAGGATTGGGGATAAGTTATGGCATAACGGTCCTTTTGTGAACAGATCATTTACAATTGCTTAAGCATTTCAAAGTATTAAAATGTTCCATTTTCCTATTAAACCTACTTTAATAAAATCACCTTCTTTTGTAAAAAGGTAAATGTTATTGAATACAAATACGCAAACATACAGCAGAAGATTTTCATCTCTCTGATAGATTCCTCATATGATTCAGAAATATGGAAAAGGCAGAGCATATGTGACCTTTGTAATATAAATCCCTATAATTCTTTAAAGAAAGCCCAATAAATTCAACAAATATTTATTGAATATCTACTGTATGCTAGAACTATTCTCAGCACTGGAAACTGAAGGAGAAGAAAGTTTGTAGTCACTGAGCTTATGGAGCATACATTCAAATGTAGGGAGAGAGACAACAAATTTATGCCTTGATCATAATATAACAGCAAGGATGACAAAGGAAAGAAACACATTCATGGAAGAGAGGGTAAATGAGGGTGAGGTGCTATTGTCTCTTTCAGGATGCAACACTTGAGCAGAGATCTGAGTGATGAGAAGGAGATGCTGTTGAAAATCTTTAAATAAAATTATTTGAAAACTGATGTGTTAGCTTTCCATAGTCTCGTGGATGCTAGAAAAAGGCAGAAGATTCCTAGAACAGATATGGAGGACAATTTATTATTCACAACAGTAGCAGTATCAGATAATCAGTCTTTTCAAGCCAGTTCCCCAAGCCACAATTCACACAGACATTATGAAGAAGAGCAGATGACATCTGGACGTGCAATGGGTTGCATTGTAGGACAGGGACTTTGGCCTTAGGGAACCCAATTCTTTTATAATGGGCAATCATTGTACTGCCCTTAGTATTTCTATCTTCCAAGTATTCACAATCCAAACATTATTGATAAGACATTCCCATAACAAAGTACTGTCAGTTCCTTGCTCACAAGATGTGTGAAAATGTGAGCAACCCATGGAGAATATACAACCCCCCCAATATTTTTACCCTTATTTCTTGAATTCTGGCCAATTTTCTCCTGAGTATGTCACTCTGTCAGTGTCTTAGAAGAACAGAGTCTGGACCAAATGCTCTCAAATTCTCTCCTATGTTATTTAATTAAGGATACTATGTACAGTATTCCAAGAAGGGGAATAAGGTCAACCTACAATATTGACCTCCATCGTGACTACCATAGTCTCAAGCAGGTGAACAAATTCCTTAAATCAGGTCCAGGTCTACCTTAGAAAACAAGGTGGCCCTCTTAAGTTTCTGTATTGGCCTATTTGACCTGAGTCATTACTGAAGATATAGCATAACACATTAGTGATTGTACAGAATCTACCTTGATCTGTAAGAAATTCTATCAGCCATAACAACCATGGTAAATGAATTGAGACTGAATTGAAAGTTGTCCAGAGCTGGAATAATATCACTGATCACTTCAAAGAGAGGGACACGTGTTTCTGATCAAATAATTCCCATCATAGGCCAACTCCCTGCAGGTTATATATCAATTACAAGTCAGTTATCCCTCTGGAAAGCACCCTTCCTACAGTCATCTGAAGGCTACTAGCCTACTGGTGGAGTCTCCTTAAACACTTGAATGCCTCTTATGATCACTTCCATTGAGATTGCAAGTCACAATGTTTCTTGGAGGAAGTTAAGTTAATGCCTCAGGGCTATATAAATAAAACTCGGGTTGCCTATGGTGTTCCAGGAAAGAAAGCGATGTTTAAATTGTTGAGAACTTCAAGTAGCACCTACATCAGTAAGAGGGTTTATGATGAAAGTGATTCCAAATTTGCCCTCTGCCCATATCTTCAGTGTAGGCTTCCAGGAGAGTTTACATAATTGAGTTTAATGCTTGTTTTTTGAACAATTGGATGACAGCAGCTAGTCTAATCTGTTCTGTTTGTCCACACCCTCAAATGGGTGGCATTTGTTTGTCTTCAGATTGGCTGCACAATAAATATGGGAGGGATAGGGGAGACACCTGGAACTGTTAACAGATACTTTCCATGGGAAGTATAGGAGCTGGGGCCCACCCTCTGCTGTTTCTGGTGGATTTCTCAATAAGGTTGAGGGGAATGGCAAACAAACTATAGTCAGAGTTGCCTGGTGGGAAGTGGGAGACAGAGCAGTCACTTGCATTTAAGACATATACAACAGTTTAGGAGAGCTACATCAAAACATTTTCCTTTGTGAGAAATTCTCCCTGAACAATGATGAAAACTAAGGTTTAAGAGGAGAAAGGCATTTTTATAAACCTGAGAGGGCCCATTATTTTCCTCCATTTGATCCATGTGAGTCATTGTGGAGGTATCCAGTGAACAGTTTATTCAACAGAATGGCTATCCCAAAACAGAACCGAGGTGACTGAATGAGAATAAAGTTTGAATCCTCCAAATCCCCTTTGGTCAAGCTGCCACTGAGAGGGGATTTTTCTAAATTTTACACTAAATATTTTTAACTAACCTAAGTCTATCTTCAAATAATAATATATTGCCTTATATGTAGCACAGGTATCTTATAATTACTTATTTCCAATTCCACCCATCATCTTTTATGATATTGCTGTCATTAATTTAATTTATCCATATGCTGTAAAAATCTAATATATTGTTGTTATTATTACTCAAATATTATTTATAATAATTTGTTATTATATTTTAATTTATATTTACTATGTTTTATAATATAAAAATATATAATAATATAATTATTAACATTTATTGCTTTAGACAGTTATCTCTTTTAGGTCAATTAAAAATAAGAAAATGGGGGCAAGATGGTGTCAGTTTAGGAAGACACTCACTGACTCACTTTCTGAGGATGTCTGATTGGGGACAGGGTCCTGTCCGGGATCTGTGCTGTGGGCGTAAGGAGTGAAAAACTTGGGATCGTCTATCTGGAGGGAGCTCTACGGCATGAATTCCTCGGAAGAGATTCGTGAGTTTTAATCCTGCCTGTGGTGGTTAACACACATGGTAGAGCCCCACTCTCAGGGAAAATTGCTGGTTTGACCCATGACTCCCACCAGCAACCCAGTGAGAGGGAGCATTCTCCAAGAGTGGAGGGTTCTGAAAAAGGGTTGAGAGGGGATTTCTTTCTGTGGATTTGGCTGCCTAGAACCCACTGCAGTTTTGGGGAACAAAATAACTGGCTTGAATCTGCACCAGGCAGAGGGGAGTGGTGATTCTGCTGAGGAATTTGATTTACCTAGCTGCACAGGGATACGGCCCAACTCCTGCTGGCAACCTAGTGAGAGGGAGCATTCTCCAAGAGTGGGAGGGTTCTGACAGAAGGTGGAGAGGGGTTTCCTTTCTGTGGATTTGGCTGCCTTGACCGCTAATAGCTTCGGTGAGCAGATAAGCTGGCTTGAAGCAGCACCAGCCTGAGGGGAGAGGTGAATCTGCTAAGGAAGCCAGATTTAACCAGCAGCCCAGTGAAACTGAGGCTTAGCTCCAGTGGGGGTGAAGTCAGCCAATTTTATCATTCTGCACTGACAAGTATCAGAGCTTCAGCTCCCCTGGGGAGGCCAGGAATTGGGAAGTGCTTGATTAGTTTCCATGAGCTTAAATAGGGTCCCCTCGGTGAAGGAGGTAGTCTAGAAGAGGAATTCTTTTGGGTCCCTTATTTTGCAAAAATAAATAAATAAATAAATAAGTAAAAAGAAGACAGTCACTTTAAAAAAAAAATTTTCCTTTAATTTAGTTTAATAGCAAAAGTCTGCCTCAAAACCTGCAGATAGAAACTTGCAGGGCAAATGAATGATAAACAGAAGCAGGCTGAGAGGTTCCACAAGGCCCCAAGAAGGAACACTCTTCTTCCATAGCTTTGTTTGACTGTTTGCTTGTGTGGTTGGTTGGTTTTCTCTGTTTATTTGTTGTCTCTTGTTTTTCATTCCTCTTCCCCTCCCCTTTTTTTCTTTCTTTCTTTTTTTTAAAATTTGGTCCTGCTAGCATGTCTCTACTTTGCTGTGTTTCTTCCTCAGTGATTTCCCATTCTCTGTCTATATTGATTTTGTCTCCCAAGCTATCTCTTTTCCTTCCTTCATCTTTCTGCCTTCTGCTTTCTGTTGTGGTTCTAACATACAATGTTTTTTCATTAGTCACAACTTAAGGGTGTCAATTTTGATTCTATCTATTCTATATTCTTCATTTTTTATTAATATTAACTTTTTCCTTTGAGCCCTTTTTTAATTCTTTCTCTCTCTCCTCATCATTCTAGCCTTCTAAATCATTATATATTTCTCCTTTGTTTGGATTCCCAGTCCATTGTAGGTACTCCACATTTTTCCCTACTACTCTATGCTGCCTACATGAGTTAAATATTCATTTTACTGAGCCTTATATGGCTCCTATTCTAACTTTTATCAATATTATTATTATCCTTCTTCCTTTCTCACATCTTTTGATTCCTCTGGCCCTAATATTTTGCCTTTAAGGGAACATGGAAAGAAGCAAGGAAATAAAATAAGAAGAAAAGTGTCAAAGAGAAAACAACAAATGCACAGAACCAGATAAATAAAACTCTAGAGCAGACAGAGAAGCTAATCAACTGAATAAACCCATCAAGATAAAATGATGACTAGAGGGCAACAAAAAACTACAAAGCACACTGAGAAACAGGAAGATATGGATTGGTCCAATGAACAAACTAAAAATGAGGAAGAGATGCAGAGCATTGAACAACTAATCAAAGCTTTCCAAACCAATATCATGGACCAACTTAATGCAGTGAAGGAAGAGTTTAAGGATATGAAGAAGACACTGGGAGAACATACTGAAGAAATTGTAAGCAGAGAAAAAGATAAAGGACATGATGCTGATCAGTGGCAAAATTCAAGAAATCAAAAACATGCTGGATTCACATAACAGCAGATTTGAACAGGCAGAAGAAAGAATTAGTGATGTGGAAGACAATATATCTGAAATCAAACAGATACTAGAACACATAGACAAAAAAATACAAAAATCCAGCAGGGACTCAGGGATTTAAAGGACAACACAAAATGCACAAACATATGCATTATGGCCATTCCAGAAGGAGAAGAGAAGGGAAAGGGAACAGAAGGAGTGCTGAAGGAAATAATGGATGATAACTTCCCAACCCTATTGAGAGAGATAGATGTGCAGATCCAGGAAGCACAGCACACCCCAAAGAGTATAAATCCCAACAGGCCAACTCCAAAACATATTCTTGTCAAAATGTCCAATGCTCAAGACAAAGAGAAAATTCTCAAAGCAGCAACAGAAAAGACAACCATCACATAAAAGGGAAGCACAATAAGATCAAGTGCTAATTTCTCATCTGAAATCATGGAGGCAAGAAGACAGTGGTATGACATAGTCAAAGTACTAAAAGAAAAAAACTTCCAGCCACGAATTCTCTATACAGCAAAACTGGCATTCAAAAATGATGGAGAGTTCAAAATATTCACAGATAAACAGAAATTAAGAGAGCATGCCAGCAAGAAACCTGCACTTCAAGAAATACTAAAGGAAGTTCTACAAGTTGAAAAGAAAAAACAAAGCAGAGAGAGCTGGAGGAGAGTTTAAAAATGACTAAAAAGACAAAAACAGAAACAAAGCAACATATGACATACATTAACCCAAAGAAAATATGGCTGAAGTAGAGAAATTCATTGTGAGTAATAACAAAGAATGTTAATGGATTAAATTCAACATTCAAGAGGCAAATCTTGGCAGAACAGATAAGGAAATGTGATCCATCTATATGCTGTCTATAAGAAACCCACCTTCGACCCAGGTATTCAAGAAGGCTGAAAGTGAATGGCTGGAAAACAATTTTACAAGCTAACAATAGCCAAAAAAGGGCAGAGGTAGCTATTCTAACATCAGCCCACATAGACTTTAAATGCAAAACTATTGTAAGAGACAAAGATGGACACTATATATTGGTAAAAGGGATAATCTCTCAAGAAGAGAGAACAATCATTAACATTTATGCACTTAATCAGGGTGCTTCAAAATACATGACGCAAACCCTGGAAAAACTAATTGGAGAAATAAATGCCTCTACAATTATAATGGGGGACTTTAATACACAATGATCATCATTAGACAGAACATCTAGAGAGAGAATAAATAAATAAACAAAGACTCTGAACAATACATTAGAGGATCTGGACTTAATAGACATATACAGAACACTACACCCAAATACAGCAGGATTTACATTCTTCTCAAGTACACATGGATCATACTCCAAGATAGACCACAAGCTAGACCACAGAACAACTCTCAATGAATTCAGAAAGATTTATATTATACAAAGTAATTTCTCTGTCTCCAATGGAAGGAAATTGGAAATCACTAAGGGCCAGAGAAACAGGTTAGGCACAACAGTATGGAAGTTAAACAACACACTTTTAGACAAACAGTGGGTCAAGAAAGAAATCTCCAAAGAAATCAGTAATTTCCTTGAAACTAATGAAAATAACACAACATATCAAAACTTATGGGATGCAGCCAAAGCTGTCTTGAGAGGGAAGTTCATAGCTATAAATACATATATTAAAAATGAAGAAAGAGCTAAAATTGAAGACCTAACTGCACACTTGGAGGAATTGGAAAACCAACAACACACAAAACCTAAAGGAATTAGAAAGAAGGAAATAACAAACATTAGAGCAGAACTAAATGAAATAGAGAATAAGAAAGCACTAGAAAAAATAAACAAAACCAAAAGCTAGTTCTTCAAAAAGATCAATAAAATGTACAAATCCTTAGCCAGACTAACAAAGAAAAAGAGAGAACAAGTGCAAATACACAAAATAAGGAAAAAGCAAGGGGATATCACTACTGACCCCATAGAAATAAAGAGTATCATAAGAGGATATTTTGAAAAATTATATGCCAACAAGAATGAAAATTTAGAGAAAATGGACAAATTTCTAGATACTCACAAATAGCCTACATTGATGAAAGAAGAAATTGATGAAATCAACAGAACAATTACAAGTAAAGAGATAGACTCAGTCATCAAAAACCTCCCAACTAAGAAGAGCCCAGGATGAGATGGCTTCACAGCTGAATTCTATGAAACATTCCGGAAAGAGCTAACACCAATTCTCCTTAAGCTCTTCGAAAAAATAGAAGTAGAAGGAATATTTCCTAACTCATTCTATGATGCCAACATTACCTAAATACCAAAACCAAACAAAGATACTACAAGAAAGGAAAATTACAGACTAATTTCTCTAATGAACCCAGACTAAAATTCTCCACAAATTACATGCTAATCACATTCAACAACATATCAGAAGGATTATACACAATGACCAAGTGGGTTTCATCCCGGGTATGGAAGGAAGGTTCAATATAAGAAAATCAATCAATGTAATACACCACATAAACAGATTGAAAGAAAGAAATCAAATGGTCATCTCTATAGATGCAGAAAAAGCATTCAACAAAATACAGCACTCTCTCCTGATAAAAACACTACAAAAGATAGGAATAGAAGGAAACTTTCTGTCTATAATAAAACATATATATGAAAAACCCAAAGCCAACATCATATTCATTGGTGAAATCCTAAAACCTTACATGAGATTGGAACAAGAAAAGGATGGCCACTATCACCACTCCTATTTAACATTGTCTTAAAAGTACTTGGTCGAGCACTGAGGCAAGAAAAAGATGTAAAAAACAACCAAGTTGGAAAAGAAGAAGTAAAAATAAGATTATTTTCAGATGACATGATCTTATACGTAGAAAATCCTGAGAAATCTACAACAAAACTGCTAGAACTTAAAAAGGAGTTCACTTATCTCACAGGCTATAAGATCAATGCTCAGAAATCAGTAGCATTTCTGTACACCAATAATGAGCAATCTGAGGATAAAATCAAGAAAAAAAAATACCATTTACAATAGTAACTAAAAGACTCAAATACCTAGAAACAAATTTAACTAAAAATGTAAAGGACTTATATACAGAAAACTACACAACACTGTTAAAGGAAATCAAAGAAGACTTAAATAAATTGAAGAATATTCCCTGTTCATGGATACGAAGACTAAACATCATCAAGATGTCTATCCTACCCAAATTAATCTACAGATTTAATGTTATCCCAATAAAAAGTAACACTGTATTTTTTAAGGAACTGGAAAAACTAACTACAAAATTTATTTGGAAACATAAAAGGCCCCAATCTGCCAAAGACATACTGAAAAAGAAAAATGAAGTTGGAGGTATCACATTACCTGACTTTAAAACATACTACAAAGCTACAGTGCTCAAAATTGCATGGTATTGGCACAAGGATAGACATACTGACCAATGGAACCAAATTGAGAGTTCTGATATATGTCCTCGCACATACAGTCATCTGATATTCAACAAGGCACCAAGCCCACTCAATTGGGAGTGAATGGCCTCTTTAACAAGTGGTGCTTGGAGAACTGGATATTAATATCCAAAAGAATGAGAGAGGAATACCCTCTCACATCTTATACAAAAATCAACTCAAGATGGATCAAGGATCTAAATATCAGAGCCGAAACCACAAATACCTGGGAAGATAATGTAGTGAAGCATCTATAAGAACTTGTAATAGGAAATGGTTTCATGAACTTCACACCCAAATCACAAGCAGCAAGAGAAAAAATAGATAAATGGGATCTCCTCAAAATTAAAAACTTCTGCACTCAAAGGATGTTATTAAGAAAATAAAAGGGCAGCCTACACAATGGGAGAAAATGTTTGGAAACCATATATCTGATAGGGGCCTAATATCCTGCATATATAAAGAAATCCTACACCTTGAAAATAAAAAGACAAACAACCCATTTAAAAAATGGACAAGTGACCAAAAAAGACACTTCTCCAAGGAAGAAATAAAATGCCTGAAAAACACATTAAAAACTCCTCGATATTAGGGAAATGCAAATCAAAACTACAAAGAGATACCATCTTACAGCCATCCAAAGGGCAGGTATTAAAAAAAGAGCAGACTATAAGTGTTGGAGAAGATGGGAAGGAATAGGAACCCTCATTCACTTTAGTGCAATTGTGGAATGGTCCAGCCACAGTGCAAGACAGTTTGGTGGTTCCTCAGAAAATGAACAATAGATCTTCCATATGACCCAGTGTTTCCATTGCTGGACACGCCAATGTTCATAGTGGCATTTTTCACAATTACCAAAAGTTGGAAACAGCCCCGGTGCCCATCAACAGATGAATGGATAAACAAAATATGGTACATATATACAATGGAATATTACTCATCTGTAAAAAGGAATAAAGTGCTAACACACGGAATAACACAGATGAATATTGAAGACCTTATGTTGAGTGAAGCAAGCCAGTCATTGAAGGATGAACCGTATAGGACCTCACTGATTTGAATTGAGGAAAGTGAGCAGTCTCCAAGAACCATCGTCTGAAAGATCAGTTAACAAGGGAGAGAAAGAGAAAAGAAGGTTGTGAGCCATCATCCATGTGGACATAATCTATGGTAAAGTGATAGAGTATAGTTGCATATTGAAGGATAGGAGAGGTATGTCATGATATTTCTGGGTTTGGTGGTTCAGGGTTGACAGGTGGGTAGATTACCAAGTGTGGCTTAGAATACCCAGGATACTGGGGGGAAAGATGGAAGGTGGACTAGGTGAACATGGGATTTGCGGGTATGATGTTGAAAGTGCAGGAGTGGGAATGTTCTTTTGGCAATATGACAAGGTAGAGTCACTGGCTTAGGGTTTAGGTTGGGGGTACATTCAGGATGGGTTGCATCTGGAGTAGGCTTCTGGGGAGTGTGTGGGTGTTCATCCTGTCATAATGTGTTTTGTCTGGGAGTGGAGACACACGCAGTGAGTGCGAAAGAGATGGACCCCCATTTTTGGGAGGACTGATTCACCGAGAGACAGATGGGTGTCTCTTAGGAGCAAAGGTGGATCTTATTAGGGGAGGATAATCAGTGTGTCAAGACATCTTGTTACATGTAACTATGAATCTTGTCATCCAATGTGTCAAGACAGGGGAATGCCATGTGCCCCAGGGGGATGGGGAGGAATGAACAGAAAAAAATCAAACAGGGGGTATTTAGTGGTCATGGAAATGTTTTTCATTGCCTTACAATAATGGGCATAGGACATGTTAAATATCATCAAAAATTATTATACTTTACCGTCTAAATTGTAAACTATACTGTAAACCTTTGATAATGTTTAGTAGCTATGTTTCACTACCTGTAAAACAGTTATAACTGCTACCATCCACATAAAAAAGGTTTTAATATGAGGTGAGGAAAGGGGAAGGGGATTCTCGTATTCTGGGTGTGACTTTGCTGTGACCTAAAACTTCTTTGAAAATTAAATGAAAATTTGGGAGACACTGGGGAGTGAGAGGGGGAAGATGCCATGGTACAGACTGGACACCCGATAATGCAGTGATAAAAGGAAAAAGTAATAATAATAAATTTTTCTATTTTCTAATTTAAAAAAATTTTTTTTGCATTATTTGAATGTCCCAATCCTTTAACATTATATTAACTTTAGGGTTTTTTTTCTGAGTTTCCCTGTATTTTATCTCTTACTTTTAAGCTTATCATTATTATTTCATTTTTCTATTAATTTTATTTGGCTATTATATGGGCTTCATCTTCAAGGAAGATTTAGATTACAGAAGGATTACTAAGGGGCAGAGGAGGATCATTGGTGGGGGTGTCTGTGATGGGGGTTTCATGGAAGAAAGTTCACCTGAATATACATGAAAGATAAATAAAAATGTTCAAATGATCAAGGGATGGGGCATGGTCACAGGGGATAGACAATCACTCAATAAATGAGGGACTACTGAAATCCCAGCCTGGAGAACTCTGCCACATTCTCCAAGGGAGCAGCAACAGTCCCCCTAGTAGAGGGGCAGTGTCTGGCAAGGGAGGATGGCCCACAGATGGGTTCTTGTTATTAATGACTAGCCTTATGAGTCTTTGCTCTTGTAATTGAGACTTAGCCTACTGTTAAGGGGTGCCTAAGTGTTTCCACCTGAGAGCCCCCTTGTTGCTCAAATGTAGCCTCTCTCTAAGCCAAACTCACCATAGGAATGCATTAGCTTCCCCCCAGCCTAGGATATGACTGCCAGGGATGGGCCTACCTGGCAACAAGGGATTAATACCAAGTGCCAACTGGCAATATGACTGGAAAAAGACCTTGAATAAAAGGGGAAAGGTAAAGACAAGTGAGTTCATGTGGCTAAGAGACTTCAAAGAGAGTCGGGAGGTTATCCCAGAGGTACCACTTACACAGTACCTCAGGATCTCATCGAACACCAAAGTGGATATCACCCCACACAGAGGGGGTCCTGAGGGCTCCAAAGACACCCAGGTCTTATACAAGGGGGGATAGTTCCAGAGATTGATACTTTTTCAGGGGGCTCTACTTTGTAATCTGCGCTCCTGAGAGTGACAGATTTGGACTCAAATAAGTCCTCCATGCACATGGTCCATCAGTCCCTTCTATTCAAACCTATATGCATTACTGGAGTTTGTAGGTGTACTTCCAGATACTGGAGCCTTTGGCCTGTCCATGTGCCAGCTGTGCCTGGAATCTCGATGGAGCTGCAACTCCTTCTCTACAGCTCAATGGACTCACCCAAGTCACCTGGTGAGGAGATGATAATGGACAATGGCCATCCAAGGGAATGGAGAGAGCCTGCAGCTGCAGGAAGGATAATCCAATCCATCATATCCATGGATATATGTCACCTCTCACTTGGAGGTGGAGTGGACATCGCCATCCCAAACTCCTCCAGATTGGGAGAAGAGCTTTGGGCTAGAGTGGACTTAATGTATTCTTTTGTAGACATATTGTGATTCAAGCAGTAGAAAAAATTACAACAGTGACGTGGAGCCAGTGGCCAATGGACACTTTCAGGGCAGGGAAGGGAAACGCAGTTGTAATACAGGGGCTTTTTCAGGGCTTGGGAATTATCCTGAGTGACAATACAATGACAGATATAGGCCATTTTACATCAGCATATAACATGCAGAACTTTGTGGGAAAGAGTGTGGTCTACAATGTGAACTATGGCCCATGCTTAATGGGAAAGCCACAGGATGTGTATATCCATTGCAGGTGATATGCCACACTAATGAAAGATGTTTATGTGGGATGTTATGGGAGGTGTGGGAGGTGGGAAACATGGGAATCCTTGTAATTTTTGTTTAACATTTGTATAATCTAAGCATCTTTTAAAAACAAAAACAAAAACAAAAAAAACTGTCCATGTCTAGGCTCACTCTCAGAATTTTGAATCTACTTCTTCTGAGGAGTGTCCCAGCCATCCATAATTTTTAAAAGCTCCCCCTGGTGTTTCTCAGTGCAGTCAGGGGGCAAAGCACTCATGTCCATAAAGAAAAATGTCAGACTCCAAATAAATCAAACTTTGATTTGAAAAAAAAAAAAAAAA
>JAQZBX010057719.1:0-17901 GCA_029593785.1 Cabassous unicinctus
TGAGAATCTTTTTCAAAGGGAGTAGGGGACTCAAGCATTCAAACTACTATAATCTGTAAACTGTGGAATTCCTAAGACCAGAAATAAACACAAGCCTAGGAAAAGAAGGAGCTCCATGCAAGCTCAGATAAAACAGAGAGGACCTTGCACATTGCATTCCCCTCAGGCTGATCTTCATTTCAGGAGGGCTAAGCAGAGCTAATTTGAAAAGTCTTTGAAAGGAGCTTCTTGCTTTGTTGTTGCTTTTTGTTGTTGTTGTTGTTTGTTTGTTTTTGGGTAACAAACACCTTGAGGGCTGGAGAAGGTTAATTATTCAGTTTGACATAGAATATTAACATCGGGTATGGTGAGTGTTTAAAAACTTTTGTTTCACAAATGTTAATTGGTCATCTACCAGATGCCAGAAGCTATACTCAGCAGTGACTGGATACAGTCTCCATTCCTGAGGAGTTTATAGACTAGTTGAGGGTCCTTATACAATTGTGTCAGCCTCAGAGGCATTGGATTGTGGGGTGGACAATTGTTAATGGAACTACAGCAGAGTTAGCAGCTGACTCTTTTTACAGGAATTTGGGAGGTCTTTGTAGGGCAGGTGACAGCTAACAGGGCTCTTGCAGTATGATTAGGAGATCACCTTGAGAATGAGAGAAGAGCATTCCAGAATGGAGGGAAGATGTACCAAATGCATTGAGTCATGGCAGGCTGGGCCTGTCATCATACCATGAGAAATGTGGAGTGTATGGCATCTGGGGTGGGTAGGGAAAGGCAAGAGACCTGAAAGATAGATTGGCATCAGTTGGGGAAAAGCCTTCTGTGCACACTAAGCCCTTTGGGGGTCTGCATTTTAGAAAGAAAATCTGGGGGACAGTGTAGTGGTGGGGAGATGGGGCGCTAGTCTCACTGGCTACTACAAGTAGCATCATTTTTTCATTCGGCAAGTACCTTTCTTTTTTTAAGGTACTGGGGACAGGGATTGAACCCAGGACCTCCCATGTGGAAAGCAGGTGCTCAACTGGTTGAGCCACATTTGCTCCCCTTTGGTTTGTTTTGGTTAGTTCCTGGCACTCAAGGTAATCTCTATAATATTGCTAACTGGATACAAACTTATGGAACAGATAGCACAGGGACCAAATCCCAGTAAACACTTTAGATTATTAAAATGTACAGTGTGCAAGAAAATATTACAAGACAAACAAAGAAATAGGAAATGATGGCCCATCCAACAAAACAATATAAAAATCCAGAAACCATTAATGAAAAAGATATGACTTTGGGCATACCAGGCAAAGACTTAAAAAAAAAAAAAAAATCCTCAATCTGCTCAAAAAGATAAAGGAAAACACAGAGAAAGAACTAAATGATATCAGGAAAACAATGAATAAACATTATGAGAATCTCTTTGAGATTTTTCAATAGGAACCAAACAGAAGTGGAGTTGAAGACCAAAGTAAATGAAATGAAAAATTCCCTAGAGAGTTTCAACAGCAAATCAGAGTTGTTAGAAGAAAGAATCAGTGATCCCAAGAACAAGACAACTGAAATGATTCAGCCTGAGAAGCAGAATAAAAAAGTATTAAGAAAGCAAACAGAGCCTCAGAGACCTGTGGAACACCATCAAGTACACCAATATATGCATTATGGGAGCCCCAGAAGAAGAAGAAGGAGAAAAAAGACAGAAGAAATATTCAAAGAAATAATAGCAGGAAATTTCCAAAGTTTAAAGAAAGACATGAATAAGCACATTCAAGAAGCTTAAGGAACCTCAACCCAGATAAACTCCAAAGTGAACCACACCCAGACACATACTAACCAAACATTCCAATACCAAAGACAAGGAGGGAGTTTTGAAAGCTAGAAGAAAAAATCAATGAATTATGTAAAAGGGAATCCTAATAAGATCAAGTGTTTTCTCATTAAGTGTTTCTCATGAGAAACCATGGAGGCAAGAAGGCAGTGGTACAAAATATTTAAAATGCTGAAAGAAAACAAAGAATTTTATATCTGACAAGATGTTCTTTCAAAAATGAGAGGGCTATTAAGACATTCTCAGATAAAGAAAAGCTAAGGGGGTTCATCACCACTTGATCTGCCCTATGAGCCATGCAAAAAGGAGTTCTTCAACCTGAAAGGAAAGAACTCTAGACAGTGGATTGAAGAGGCATAAAGAAATAAAGTCCTCCAGTAAAGGTAGTCAAATAGATAATTACAAATGCTAGTACTAACGCATTATATTTTTTGGTATGTAACTCCACTTTTTACTCCTCACAAGTTCTAAAATGTAAATTCATAAAAAGTAATGATAAAAATGGTTTGGGACATACAATGTATAGAATTTGTAACAAGTACCATAAAAAGGTGGGAAGATGGAGGGATAAAGGAACAGCATATGAATATGCTGTTAAAGTTAGGTTGGTATCAAATAAAAGGTGATTGTTCTGTATTTAAGCTGCTAAATTTAAGCCCCATGATAACCACAAAGAAAATGTATGAAAACCATATTCAGAAAGAAATGAGATGAGAATCAAAATACTATGATAAAAAACAAATAAATATGAAGGTAGGCATTAACAGAAGAATTGAGGGTCAAAATAGTTATAAGACCTACAAAGACAAGATAGCAAAATAGCAGAAAAAAGTCCTGCATTATCATTAGTTACTTTATATATAAATGGATTAAACTCTCCAGTCAAAAGGTAGAAATTGCCAGGATGGATAAAAAAGCATGACCCAACTATATGCTTTTCACCAGAGAATCATCTTAGATTCAATACCACAAGTAGTGAAAAGTGAAAAGATGGAAAAAAATATTCCATGCAAACAGCAACCAAAAGAAAACTAAGGGTGTGGATATGGCTCAAGGGGTTGAGTGCCTGCCCCCCACATGGTTGGTTCTGGGTTCAGTTCCCCTTGCCTCATGAAAAAAAAACAAAAAACAAAAACAAACAACCAGCAAAACAAATTAAAAAAACCAACTCAGGGAAGCTGATGTGGCTCAGTGATTGAGTGCTAGCTTTCCACATACAAGGTCCTGGGTTTAATACCCAGTACCTAAACAAAAAAAAAAAGAAAGAAAAAAGGAAAAGATAAAGAAAAAGAAAAAGAAAGCTAAGGCAGCTATACTAATATCAGATAAAATAGACTTTAAGTCAAAAATGTTATGAGAGACAAAAGGTTTCTATATATCAATAAAGGGGTCAATTTAACAAGAAGATATAGCAATCATACATGCATATGCACCTAATGGGATAGACCCAAAATATATGAAGCAAATATTGACAGATTTGAAGGGAAAAATACATGGTTCTACATTACCAGTATGAGACTTCAGTACACCACTCTCAATAATGGATAGAATATAGACAAAAGATCAATAAGGAATTAGAAGACTTGAACAATACTCTAAACCAACTAGACCTAATAGGCATACAAAGAAAACTTCACCCAACAGCAGCAAAACACAGATTCTTCTCTAGAGCACATGGCTCATTCTCCAAGATAGAACATAAGTTGGGTCATAAAACAAGTCTCAATAAATTAAAAATATTGACATCATACCATGTATGTATCTTCTCTGACCACAATGGAATAAAGCTAGAAAATAATAATAGAGGAAGGTATGGAAAATTCTCAAATATGTGGATATTAAACAACATACATTTAAACAACCAATGGGTCAAAGAAGAAATCACAAAGGAAATTAGAGAGTATCTTTAGGTGAATGAAAATGAAAACACTGCATCTCAAAACTTATGGGATGCAGCAAAGGCAGTGCTGAGAGGAAAATTCATAACTCTAAATGCTTACATTAAGAAAGAAGAAAGATCTAAAATCAGACACCTAATCTTACAACTGGAGGCTCTGGAAAAATAAGAGCATACTAAACCCAGAGTGACAGAAGGAAATAACAAAGATTAGAGCAGAGAAAATAGAAATAGAGACTAAAAAGCAATAGAGAGAATTAACAAAACCAAAAAAGTTGGCTCTTTGAAAAGATCAATAAAATTGGCAAAATTTTAGCTAGACTGATAAAGAAAAAGAAGAGAGAACACAAATAACTAAAATCAGAAATTAAAGGTGGGACATTACTATAGAACTCACAGAAATAAAAAGGATTTTAAGAGGATACTATGAAAAACTATACACCAACAAATTAGGTAACCTAGAGGAAATGGACAAATTCCTAGAAACATACAGTCTATCTACAATGACTCAAGAAGAAATAGAAGATCTCAACAATAACTATTAAAAAGATTGAACTGGTATTTTAAAACCTCCAAAGAAAAGCCCAGGACTAGAAATTTTCACAGGGTAATTTTACCAAACAATCCAAGAAGAATCAATACCAATCCTGCTCAAACTCTTCCAAAAAGTCAAAAGACAAAAAGTAGGGAATACTCCCTAACTCATACTATGAGGTCAACATCACCCTAATATAAAGCCAGATAAAGCCACCACAAGAAAAGAAAAGTACAGACCAATAACTCTTATGAATACAGATGCAGTAATCCTCAACAAAATATCAGCAAACTAAATCCAAAAGCACACCAAAAGAATTATACACCATGATCAAGTCGGATTTATCCCAGGTTTGCAAGGATGTTTCAACATAAGAAAATCAATACATGTAATATGCCATATTAAAAGAATGAAGGGGAAAAATAAACAATGTACAAGATCATCTTGATTGATGCAAAAAAGGCGTTTGACAAAATCTAGCACCCTTTTCTGATAAAAATACGTAGAACACTAGGAATAGAAGGAAACTTCCTCAACATGATAAAAGTCATATATGAAAAACCCTCTTCTAACATCATACTCAATGGTGAAAGACTGAAAGATTTCCTTTAAGATTTGGAACAAGACAAGGATGCCCACTGTCACCACTGCTGTTCAGCATTGTACTGTAAGTCCTAGCCAGAGCAGTTAGGCAAGAAAAGAAAATAAATGGCATCCAATTTGGAAAGGAAGAAGTAAAACATTCCCTATTTTCATATGACATGATCCTATACACAGAAAATCCTGAAGAATCCACCACAAAGTTACCAGGACTCATAAATGAGTTCAGCAAAGTGGCATCAAGATGAACACACAAAAATTAGTAGTGTTTTATCCACTAGTAATGAACACTCTGAAGAGGAAATCAAGAAATGAATTCCATTTGCAATAACAACTAAAATAATCAAATATCTAGGAATAAATCTAACCAAGAATGTACAGGGCTTGTATACAGAAAACTACAAAACATTGCTAAAAGAAATCAAAGATCTAAATAAATGGAAGTTCATGGATTAGAAGACTAAATATTGTTAAATTGTCGATTCTATTAAAAGCAATATACAGATTCAATGCAATCCCAATCAGAATTCTAACAGCTTTCTTTGCACAATTGGAAAAGCCAACCATCAAATTTGTATGGAAAGAAAAGGTCTCCAAATAGTCAAAACTATCTTGAAAAAGAAAAACAAAGTTAGAGGAGTCACACTTCCTGATCTTAAAACGTATTACAAAGCCATAGCAATCAAACAGTATGGTACTGGCACAGGATAAGACAGACCAAGGGAACTGAGAGTTCAGAAATAAATCTTCACATCTATGGCCAATTGATTTTTGGCAAGGGTGCCGAGTCCACTCAATGGGGAAATAATAGTCTCTTTAACAAGTGGTGTTGGGAAAACTGGGTGTACAAAAACAAAAGAATGGAAGTGGATCCCTCCCTCACATCATACTAAAAATAAACCGATTGTGAATATTCTCACTGTCCTGATTTTGTGATAATCAGGGTAGCTAAACATTTGCTATATTAGAAACCATGCATGTGTCCCCACACCTAGTTTTTCTCCCTAGGTCTGGATTTTAGAATGCTGGTGATAACTAAGCCTGATTTATTATATGACCATCCTGTATGGGAAAAGACTGTAACTTTGGGTACCTTTGGTCAACCTTAAGAGATATAGCAGGGGGGACAGATGTGGCTCAGGTGGTTGGGCGTCCATCTCCTTTATGGAGGGACCTGGGTTCGATCCCCGGGACCTCCCGGTAAAACTAAAAAAAGAAAAATATAGAATGCACGTGGGCCACCAGGCCCTGTGCATGGGTGCGCTGCCAGACCCCACAAGCAGGTGCGCCTCCAGGCCCCGGGTGAGCCACCAGGCCCCGTGCATGGGCGAGCCACCAGGCCCTGGGTGAGCCACCAGGCTCCGTGTGTGGGTGAGCCGCCAGGCCCCGCTAGCCATGCAGCAAGATGATGACGTAACAGGAGAGTGACACAAGGGAGAGCCAAGACGAGACACACTGAAAAATCAGGAACTAAGGTGGTGCAGGCAGTAGGATGCCTCTCTCCCACATTGGAGTTTCTGAGGATCGAATCCCAGTGAAGACAGGAGGAGAAGGATGATAAGAGAGGGTAGGAAACAGACAGAGAGTTGCCCAGCAAATGGACACAGAAACAGCAAAAATGGGGGAGGGGGGATAAAATGTAAGTAAATAAATAAATAAATGCAAAAAAAATGCATAGGGTAGGAAGATATGGACTATAGTTAGTGGTAATACTTTGACAATGCTCTTTCGTGATTTGTTAACAAATGTTTCACAACAATGCAGGGTGTTTGTGGGGGTGGGGGTGGGGTGATGTGTGGGAGCCCTGCATGATGTTATGTATGTTTGTTTTGTAAGTTCATGATGTTTACTGAACACTTATAATTTATGTATGTTCATGTATGAATGATATACTTCAATAAATTGTTTAAAAAAATAAACTGAAAATGGATCAAAAACACTCTGATTATAGAACCAGAACTATAAAACTCTTAGAAGAAAAAATAAGGAAGCATCTTTAGGACCTTGTGTTAGGCAACAGTTTTTCTGACTTTACACACAAAGCATAACCAACAAATAGAAAAATAGATAAATGGGACCTCATTAACACGAAAAGCTTTTTGTGCATCATAGGGCTTTTTCATGAAAGTAACAAGACAACCTACAGAATGGGAAAAAATATTTGGAAACCACATATCTGATAAGGGTTTAATATCCAGAATATATAATGATATACTACAACTCAACAACAAAAAGACTAGCAACTGAATTAAAATATGGGCAAAAGACTTGACTAGACATTTTTCCAAAGAAAATGTACAAATGGCCAAAAAACACATGAAGAGATGCTCAACATCATTAGCCATTAGGGAAATGCAAATCCAAACCACAAGATACCATTTCACACCTACTAGAACAGCTACAATTTAAAAAAATGAAAAAATTACACAATGGAATATTATTCAGTCATAAAAAGAAATAAAGTTCTGATACATGCAATGAAATGAATGAACCTTGAAGACATCATATTGAGTGAAATAAACCAGGCACAAAAGGACAAACATATGATTTTGCTGTTATGAAATAATTAGAATAAGCAAATTCATAGAGTCAGAAACTACAATATAAGTTACCAGGGCCTGAGCAGAGGGTGGGTAATGGAGAGTGTGGTAGTTTGAAGCTTTATTTACCCCAGAAAAGTATGTTCTTAAAGTTAATCCATTCCTGTGGGTGTGGACCCATTGTAAGTAGGATCTTTTGGTGAGTAGTATGTGACCCATCTCATTCAGGATGGGTCTTAATCTTCTTATGGATTTATAAGAGAATAAAATTCAGACAAAGAGAAAGTCAGAGAAGTAAGAAGCTGGAAGCAATAAAACCGAGAAGAGAGGGAGAGACCAGCAAATGCTGCCCTGTGTCTTGCCACGTGACAGAGGAGTCCAGGATTGCCAGCAGCCTGTCTTCAGAAAGAAAGTATAGTCTTGATGATGTTTTGATTTGGACATTCTCACAGCCTCAGAACTGTAAGCTTGTAAGCTAATACATTCACATTGTAAAAGCCAATGCATTTCATGTTATCTGCCTTGAGCAGCTTAACAAACTAGAACACGGAGTCAATGCTTAAATTGTACAAAGTTTCAAAATGGCATGATGGAAAAGTTTTGTAATGGAAAGTCATGATGGTAGCACAACCTTGTGAATGTAATTAACAGCACTGAGTTATATATTTGAATGTGATTTTAAGGAGGTAATTTTAGCTTGTATATATGTTACTAGAATGAAAATTGAGTAAAAATCCATAGAACTCTACAACACAAATAGGGAATCCTGATGTAAGGAATGGACTACAATTATAATCACAATAGTACAATTATAATAGTACAATTATAATCACATTCTTTCATCAATTGTAACAAATATACCACTCAAATGCAAGGTTTTAATGTTAGGGGGTTATGGGGGAACTCTGTATTTTCTGCATTATTTTTCTAAAAACCTATAACTTCTCCAATAAAAAATAATTCAAAACTTTTAAAAAAGATACAGTAATGAAAACTGTGTGTTACTGGCATAAAGAAGGTTTTATCGATCAATGGAATTTGAGAGTCCCGAAATAAATGCTAACATTTATGGACAATTGATTTTTGACCATAGTGCCAAGACAATTCAATTCGGTAAGAATAGTTTTTTCAATAAATAGTTCTGGGACAACTGGATTTCCACATACAAAAAAATGAAGTTGGACCCCTACCCCACACCACATAAAAAGTTAATTCAAACTGGTTCCAAAATCTGAATTTAAGAGTTGACACTACAGAAATCATAGAAGAAAACACAGGTATAAGTATTTATGACTTTGGATTAAGGATTCTTTTTTTTGTAGCTATGGCACCAGAAGTACCAACAACAAAAGAAAATATAGGCAATGTAGAGTTCATAAAATTTTTAAAAATTTGTGTTTCAAAGGACACTATCAAGAAAGTGAAATAGGGGAGCGGATGTGGCTCAAGGAGTTGAGTGCCTGCTTTTCATATGAGAGGTCCAGGGTTTGGTTCCCAGTGCCTCCTAAAAACAAAAAAACAAACAATAAGCAAGGAAACAAACAAAAAAACCAATTCAGGGGAGCCAATGTGGCTCAGTGGCTGAGCGCTGGCTTCCCACATATAAGGTCCTGGGTTTAATCCCCAGCCCCAGTACCTCAAAATTTTTTTTTAAAGAAGTGAAATGACAATCCACAGAATGGGAAGGAATATTTGCAAATGATAAGTGCAAATGGTAAGTGTCTAGTATCCAGAATGTATAAAGAATTCTTAAAACTTGACAATAAAAGATAAATATTCCAATTAAAAAACGGGCCAAGGATCTAAATAACCATTTCTCCAAAGAAAGGTACACAAATATTCTATAAGCACATGATATATGCTCCTCATTAGTCATTAGGAAATACAAGATACCACTTTTCACCCATTAGGATGGTTTCAACAACAACAACAACAACAACAACAAAAAAAAAAACTAGAGAAAAGGAAAACGAGTGTTGGTGGGAGCGTGGAGAAACTGAAACCATCATACACTGCTGGTGGGAATGTAAAATGGTGCAGCCTCTTTGGAAAATAGCCTGGCAGTTCCTCAAATGGTTGAACATAGAGTTACAATATGATCTAGCAATTAAAATCTTAGGAATACCCAAGAGAAATTAAAATATATGACTGCACAAAAACTTGTACACCAGTGTTCGTAGTGGCATTATTCATAACAGAAAAAAGTTGGAAACAACCCAAATGTCCATCAACTGATGAATGGGTAAACAAAATGTAGCATGAAATGTACTTAATAGGTAAATTCATAGACAGAAAGTAGATTTGCATTTTCTAGGGGCAGGAGGTATAGGGGGATAAGGAGTGACTCCTTATAGATACTGAGTTAGTTTTTCAAGTGAAGAACATTTTCTGCAATTAAATAGTGGTAATGGTTGCATAACTTTGTGAATATAATAAACTCCCATCAAATTTATACTTTAAAAGTTGAATTTTACAGTATGTGAAATATATATAATTTTTTAAAAGCAAGCATCTAGGGTGGTGTTGTGGAAAGGTATTCAGGAATATTGCCTCCACAAAAAACAGTCCTGTAATACTCTGTACAATAGAATTCCAATAATACTTTATTTATTTATTTATATTTTTAATTTTTAAATTTTTTATAAAAGGGCATTCAAAAATAAAAGCTAGCAGGATATATTCAGCAATGCTAAACATTAGATTATTGGTCATTTTAATTTTATTTTTCATATTTATTCTCTATTTTCCAAATCTTTTATAAATGTCCCAAGCTTATAAAATTTTTATAGTCATGTAAAGGAATGGGGCAAAAAAAAAAAAGATCAACAGACAAAAAACCCCACAAAACTGCTGTTGCTAGGAGCTTTCTCTGGGAGGTGAAAAGGGCAGTGGTAAGTAAATGTTCTACAGACCCCATTCCACTTACAGAAAATTGGCGGGATGGAACTCTCTGCCTAAAAGTTCAAGTTGATCTGAGTATAAACCTGCTAATTAGAAGAGTCTACCAGTTTGTTGAGCAGTTAAAAGTGAAGATTAGGAATGAATGGGTTTCCTGTTTGAGCAAGCCTTGTGATCGATAGGGACTTTGACAACAGCAAACCTTTGAGCCACAGTCTGGAACTTGGAGGTTGAAGAAAGGAAAAGAATGATGGCATTAAGTAATAAGGTAAAGGTCTGTTTTCAGAGTCTGTACATCTTGGTGGATTGTCAGAGCTTTTAGAAAGATATTTTTATTTAGCATGATTTAGACTAGACAGTACGATCTCTAAGAATTGCTTGTCTTTGGGAAGTATGTTTTAACCTACGGAACTCCCAGAGTCAAGATCAGGAGACCCTGAGGAAGAGAAGTCTCTTTTCCACTAGACGCTGTCACAAGGTCCTGAAAATATTCAGAACCAGATCAACAAAGGCCGTCCTGGACTGTTGTGGTCCTAAAAACAATCCTACAGTTGTTATTCTAGATTAAGTTACTTGGATTTTGGGAACTGGGCGCCAGTCAATGATTGTACAGCTTTGAGGTCAATGCATACCACCGTGGTGAGGAGGGTGGGGTTTGCTTACATGAAAGAAGATCCTCATTGTGAAGAATTGTAAAGTGGCTCCTACTAGGAGAGGGGGACTAGAGAAGTAGTCCCACGACAAGAGAGCCCAGCCAGGAACTGAGCAATGCCTAGAGTGAAACCCAAAAGGGGGTTTCCATTATTGAGGCTCTGGGAACAGTTACACAGAGCATTCAGTATTTAATCTTAGTTTTTACTTTTGAGTAGGTAATAAACACAATGACTACCAAATTCAAAGCTACCTCATGTGTCTACAGTGAAAGGAAGTCTCCCTCTCCCTCTACCACCAGCCACCCAGGTTTCTTTCCCAGAGGCAATCACTGATACCAGTGCACGTGCATCTTTCCAGAGACAGCCTAGCTCCAGTTATAAGGTTGTTGCAATTTCCCCAAACTATTCCCCACTTCACTAGAATATATTACACCCAGCAGCCTTGGGTCGATGGGGTGCTATGAGTACCTAAGGCTGGCATAGTCCACGCCCTCCTCTGAGGCCACCTTGGCAGTGGTAGCATGATTTGGGGAGGGAAGGGTTTGTTGTCCAGGAGTTTGAGGTAGGGACTAGCACCAGGGTGAGCAGAAGACCACGGCTAGGTTTGGAAGGGTTGTTAAGAAGCTTCAGTAAAGGTGCAGGCTGCAGTATGTGCTGAAACACATCTTAGCTGCTAGGCTGAAACCACTTGTCTCCAAATGTACCACTGAAAGTTGCGTCCTGAAGGAGAGGACAGGGGGTATGCTCCATCCTGCTCTTACAAGAATGGAGGTGAGTAAATGTGGATTAAATCAGGAACCCTGTGCTCCTTCACAACCTTCTCCCCCTCCGCCCCCCCGCCAAACAACAAGCATTTTAAGCCATTAGGGCTACAAAATTATTTTTTTGCAACAAGCTTTGGCTCAGTGCTCTTCCTCTTTTTTTTAAAAAAAAAGCTTGTTCCCTTTGCTGATATGTCCTCCACCCCTTTATTAGGGCAACACAGGTCGTTTCTTCATTACATGTAGTTTATTTTTACCCCAAAAAAAGTAATTTCAAAAGAAAAGAGAGTTCTCATTTGACTCTCTAACGATACAATTCTGTGACTATTTAAGGCAAATCATTTAACCTTTCTGAACCTTAATTCCCACATCTGTAAAACTGATGACTACTTACATATTTCCTAGGCTTTGTGAGTAAAGCAATTATAAAATACTCTGCAATCTAAAAAGTAATGTAGAAAGGCTTGCTCATCAGTCGGTTGCCAGTGCTCCAAGCCTTTGCTGTTAAGAAATCTGCCAGTCCTGCTTCTGGTGCTGCAGGCTGAGAGCTCCAAGCCACACTTTACGCCGAAAGCTAGACCTGGACAGGTCATAGGGTTGGAAATGATGCTGGCCTCAGAGGAGGAGCAGAAGTCGAGGAGAAACTCTTTCTTCCAAAGAAAGGAAAGGAACAGGATGCCAAGAAGAGACGAGCTGGGGCCAGGATCAGGCCACTAGGAGGACAGGGTTGTCCCGGGTGGCTGCTGGTGGCAGTACTACCTCTCTGGAAGCTGAGATTCAGCCCTGCCTCAAGGTGGGGAAGGAGAGCCTAGGCCTCTGCTGAGCTAAGAGACTCTCCAGGATGAAATGACATCCTTGGAACAATTCTTTTGTACTAACCGTATGAGGCTGAAGTAAATGGAAAAAGTAGAAATTAAATCTGTACATCTGTATATCAAAATTTCATGTATAGGTGTCTTTTATTTTCATTCTTAGATTCCAAATGTCCTATAATTAGTATATTTTACTTTTATGATCAGAAAAAATATGTTTTAAAAAATAATTTTATAATCAAAGCCATCTAATAGCTCAAAATATGAACATGGTAATAGCAATTATGGCACTATGAATCATTTAAAAAGATAAAGTGAAGATTGTAAAAATCAATATGAAGAAACGATGGTGATATAGTAATAAGTATAACAAAAAGTATGTGTGATATATATATAGTATGATTAAGACTATATAAAACATGTACATAAAAAACTAGAAGGGAATATACAAAAACAATAATAATTCATGTGTTCTGGTAGTTTTTAAATTTTAAATTTTTTCTCTAATTTGCAAACCTTCTTCAAGGTTGTTTTATTGTGTCAAAACTTCTAAAATATAAGAAAAATAATGCAACTTTTTTTTTTCTGGATTCCTGGGATAGAGGACCGCTACGAACAAAACAACAAATACAGAAAAAAAAATTTTCATATGTAACGCTGTGACTCTAGGGTGGTGGGAGTTGGTTGGGGTGTCTACCAAGGGAAGGAGTTTGGGGCCAGGGATGAAGGGTGCAGGGGGTTAGAGCTTTTTCCTTGGGGTCTGGCAGGATGGGATGGGTCTTGTAAACCTTTGAGAAGTGTTGGGATTCATGCTGTTCTCTGGAAGTATTTACCTTTTGTAACCCCCAAGTCTTTAATCAAATCTTGTCTAAACATATAACCCTCATTTCTCCTTGCTGTGGAGCAAAAAGGGAACATCTCTGTGGCTATCCTGGGATAGCCACCCATGTTCCATGGACTAGAAAGTGGTGAAGGGGGAAAGTGCAAGGAGAAGATGAATCTCGGGGAAATGGAGTCAGGCGCTTTTGCCTCAGCTTTCCCCTTCCTAGTCAGGTAAGTGATCTCCCAGTGAGGATCTGGGAGCTTTATTTTTTATTTTTATTTTTCAAAATATTTATTTATTTATTTACTCCTCAACCCCCCGCCTCGTTGTTTTGCGCTCGCTGTCTGCTCCATGTCCGTCCTTCTGTGTCTGCTTGTCTCCTCTTTTAGGCGGCACCAGGAATCGATCCTGGGACTTTCCGGAGTGGGAGAGAGGTGCTCAATCTCTTGCACCACCTCAGTCCCCTGGTCTGCTGCATCTCTTATTGTCTGTCCTCTGTGTCTCTTTTTGTTGCATCATCTTTCTGCGTCAGCTCTCTGCATGGGCCAGCACTCCATGCAGGCCAGCACTCTGTGTGGGCCAGTACTCCACATGGGCCAGCACTCCATGAGGTCCAGCTTTCTGATCAGGCCAGCTTGCCACACGGGTCAGCTTGCCTTTCACCAGGAGGCCTGGGGAATCGAACCCTGGACCTCCCATGTGGTAGGTGGAGGCCAATCACTTGAGTTACATCCGTTTCCCTGGGAGCTTTGTTTTAGTTCTAGTTGGAAGCATTTCCCATCAGCTTCAGGGCAGTTTGGAGGGTGGGAGTAGAAGGCCAAGAGTCTCAGGAGAGCAGGTTTGTAGCTGTAGCCTGAAGTTGCTGAGTGAGGAGCATTCATCAGCAGTATTCAGTTCTGCCAGTTTCAACATGATACCCAAGGTGCTCAACCTCCTCTTAAAAGTCCCAGCTCCTTCAAGATGAGATTAAAGATTTGATATATCAGGGTCTTTCTCAGGGATGATTTCACCCCCAGAGCCAATTGTTCACTAAATTGTGATCTCCCAAATAACTCTTTGATCCACCTCCTTGTCTCCACTCCTGCTGCCACTGCCTGGGTCATCCCCCCAATTTTTCATCTGGATTATTGAATAGTCAGAAAATTGATTTCTCTTCCTCTGCTCTTAGGAATCCCACTCCCAAATTCCCAGAGAATTGTTTTTATTTTTATTATTATTTTTAAACTATTATATATATATATATTTGTTTATTTATTGAGGCCCCGGGGTTGGGAATTGAAACCCGGACCTGTATGTGGGAAGCCGGAGCTCAACCACTGAGCCACATTGGCTCCCCTGAGTTGGTTTTTGTTTGTTTGTTTGCTTGTTGTTTGATTTTTTGTTGTTGTTTTTAGGAGGTGCCAGTAACTGAACCCAGAACCTCCCATGTAGGAAGCAGGCACTCAACTGCTTGAGCCACATCTGCTACCCCTTAACTCTTCTTTTTTTTAATTAATGTTTTTTACTTACTGAGACTGGAGATTGTACCCTGGGCCTTGTATGCAGGAGGCTGGTGCTCAACCACTGAGCTACATCATCTCCCCTAAGTTGGCTCCCTTGTCTATTTGCACGTTGTTTTGCTCATTGTTTGCTTGCTTGTTTTTGTTCGTTGTCTGCTCTGTTTTTGCTCCTTATCTGCTCGCTGTTTTTGCTCATTGTCTGCTCATTGTCTGCTCCATTGTTTGTTTGTTTTCTTTAGGAGGCACCGGGAACCAAACCTAGGACTTCCCATGTGGGAGGTGGGTGCTCAACTGCTTGAGCCATGTCTAAACCACCCTTAACTTTTTTTAAAAGAAGTTTTAGATTACAGAAAAGTTACATGGAAAATATAAGGGATTCCTATATACCCCACCCCTCCCCCTCTCACATTTTCCCCTATTAATAACTTCTTACATTAATGTGGTACATTTGTTACAATTGATGAATAAATATTGAAGCATAGCTACTAACCATGGTCTGTAGTTTCCATTATGGTTTGTACTTTGCACCATACAATTTTATAGGTTTTGGCAAAATGTATAATGGCCTGTATCGGTCATTGCAATATCACGCAGAACAGAGAATTGTTTTTAAACATAGATTTGACCATGTTAATTCCATATTTAAAACTTTTTGTGACTAATCATTGATTATAAGATACAGCCCAAATTTCTTGGTCTGAAATTTAAGATCCTCTGAAATGTCTCCTAATCCACATTTCAATGTCACCTTTTACCACTGGCCCATGTTCTAGCTACACAGTATTACTCAAAAGTCCTACTTTTCTTCCTTTATTCTTTCCCACCTTCCTGGCTTCCCTCTCTCCTCTTTTTCTCCTTTCCATCTTTATTTCTTAAAACAATCAGAACAACAAAAATAAAACAAGGGTAATAAAAATGAAAGAAAAAATCACAATCTAACAATCCCAATAGTAATCAGTTTAACATCATTAAATGATTATCATTTCTTTATGTGCATACTATCTCTGAGTTGTAGACATTTTCATTGTTCCCCTTTTGAAAATGAAGAAATGGAAGACCAGAGAAATCAAGACAAGTTTTCCTCATTTTTCCTTATCACTTCACAGATCTCACCAATGATCACAAGGTGATCACAAGGTGGCAGGCATGAAATTTAGTCCTTAAACAAAGAAGAGCAAGATTTCTAACTTTTTTACTATTCTCTACCTCACCATGTTTATTTGTTTCAATACCTATTTTTCTGAGTGGTGGCATCGTGATTTCAGTCAATTTGGCATATCGACCCTTTTCCCTGGGTTGCAGCCTTGTTGTCAGGGCTTACATCTGAACTTCAATGCCAACTGGCCACACTGGCCTCTGCTGAGATGTCCATCACCCTGACTGTTCCTTGAGCATCATTTCATGCCAATCACTGAAAAGCCCCATTGTTTCTATGCAGTTGGCCCTATCTGACCTCAGGACTCTTTTTGTGCCATTTTTGGGTGTGGGGGAATTATTGTTCAGCTCTTACACCGTGCCAGGGATGGGGAACTCTGTAGGTTTCTCAACCATGTACCCCCCACCATTTCTTCTCTGGGGTCTTGCTTCCTCTCCCAAATTCAGCCTGTGGAGTCAACCATAGCAACCCCACCCCACCCCTGGTACCCACTGGTGTCTCTCCACTCTCTGCTTCTCCACCAACTCTCCTTTTCTAATCTTTTGCTAGTCTGAGTCCTTTCTGTTCACCTAAGGAACTAGATTTAAGAAACTCAGAAGTCTGAAAAGACTCTTTTTCTCTGCTAGCTGCTATCCCAACCTTTTTCTGGATCAAAGAAGGTTTTATCTGCTATGTGAAGGAAAGGAATGGTCAAGGCAGAAAAGGATATACTGGGGGAAATTGTTAATATTTCAAAAACACTTTTTTGAAACAATAGCATAAATAAAATTTTGCTTTCTGCTTTTTATTGACCATAGCCTTACCAAATATTATTACATAGTCTTTAAAATTATAATTTTTAATTCTTGCCTAAAATATATTGCTTTAATTTCATGAAGCATGGGATTTGTGGGATTCTTTTGATTGTGAAACAAAGTTGAAACTAGCTGCAGTGGGGTTGGCCTCATAAACAGGGCAACTTGAGAGGGGCTTTTTAGCAAAGGTGACTTTAGGACCCTCAGCGGCTTCTTCTTATTGCTGCTAGCAATAAAACTTTTAGAAAAATGAACATAAATTAGATACATTTTATTTGGATTTCTGGTCTGTTCATTTTTTATTGTGTCTTATTTTGTGTGTGTGTATGTAAACACCCCATGACATTAACCATTTTAACCATATTTAAAGTGTATAGTTCCGAGACTATTATATTTACAATGTTGTGCTGCCATCACCAACATCTGTTACCAAAACTTTTTCATCACCCCAACCAGAAACTCTGAACCCATTAAGCAATAAATGCCCACTCCCTGCCCACAAGCCCCTGTTAGTCTCTAATTTATTTTCTGTCTATATGAATTTGCTTATATAGATATTTCATATAAGTGGAATCATACAGTATTTGTCCTTTTATGTCTGTCTTATTTTATTAAACATGTTTTCAAGGTTCATTCATATGGTAGCATGTATCAGAACTTCATTCCTTTTGATGGCTGAATAATATTCCATTGGATAAATATATCGTATTCTGTTTATTCATTCATCAGTTGATGGACACTAGGGCTGTATCTACCTTTTGATTATTGTAAATAATGATGCTATAAGCATTGGTGTACAAGTATGTGTTTGAGTACCTGTTTTCAATACTTTTGGATATACACGTAGATGTGGAATGGCTGGGTCATATGGTGATTCTATGTCTAACTGATTTCTGCAGCAGCTCTACCATATCCCTGTTCATATTGAACAAATAAGTTCTACAGTTATGGGTTCTCCAAGAAACTGATGCTTCTTGAAAGATAAAATATATACCCCATGTCCTAGTACAGCTCACAATTGGGTAAAGAGCATCAAATAAAGCATCATGGATACACAGATTGCTGGGGAAAATGAATATGAAGACTCAATTTGTTTGAAAAATTGGCCCATGGTATATCATCTAGTATG
>JAQZBX010057720.1:0-17895 GCA_029593785.1 Cabassous unicinctus
TTTCAGATATTTTCTCAAAAATTAGAATATGGCTTAAGAGCAGTTATTTATATATGGGTACCTGCATGAGAATCTCTCTGAACTTTAGAACAGATCAAAGACATCAAGAAAATTAGAAATAGTGTCCTTGAAACAAAACCTGGAGCCTTCCAACCATTCTGTAAAGATTCCTGAAGTCATGTAAAAAGATCTCCTCTGAGATCCACTTCAAGCTTATGTATGTTTAAAATGGGGATTATTAAAAAATAGAGGAATCACCAAGAAACATTTGTTCCCCCTGTTTTTCTCCATGTTAGAGTAGTTTAATATTATTTCATTTGCTATTAAGAAGAAAATCTAGTCCAAAAGTTTTTGTACAAAATGCATTCCACAAGAGCTCATATCATTGAAGCTGTTGGGAAAAACGGCACTCACTGGGACATGGAGACTGATGATTGCAGGCAGGAAGTTTATTGGGATGCCTTCCCAACAGAGTGGGTCTAAAGAATAGACTTCAGCCCATCCCTGGAAAGGAGAGATTTGAATTTATACTGTATATTCCTAAGTGGGGAAATGATAGTCAGTAGGAAGAGGTCAAGGGTTTGAGTAAGATGTAGAGGCCCATAGGAAGCCCTGAAGATGAAAATTTTCCCTTGTATCACTAGAGGGTAGTGGGTTAGTGATTTAAGTTTTCTTGGAATGCTGGAAGAGCAGGTGGTGCTTTGATGTGGAAGGAGTGAAGCTCTTTATCTCACCTTACTCCTGTCTCCACATGGTCTCTTTGTTTAACCTTTGGAGAAGTGCCCTGCTTTCTGACATGTAGGCTTAAGTGGGGGGGGCTTGTCCTTCCTTAAAGAATGTCAGGGGGAATTGAGCCACACTTTGTTAATTATTGCAAACCTAGTGAAGGGAAGCTCCTAACATTCCTAACTCTTTGTTTATATATATGTTGGGGGACCTGGGTATTGGGGTATAGGTACTGGGCAGGATGGGAGGGTGATAGGATTTGGGGGCTGTCTCAATCTGGCCACTTCCTGCTGTCAAGGACTGGAGAAAAGTTCCCTTTCATCCTGTCCAGGGGGCTGTGATTTCAGGTCTTTCAAGGGTTGATATTGTCACTTGCGCAGCAGAAAAATGCCATTTACGCATTCCTGAGTTGTTGACTGTATGATTCGGTGTATGAATCAGATGAGAAGCTGTAAGAGAGAAGGATCAAAAAGATGCAGCAGCAATACTATTAGGAATGGTGTTATAATGGGCAAAAGGATTGATTTTAAGGGTGAAGAAAAGTAAGAGAGGAATGAAGATAGCCATGATTGATTTTCATTGTTATTATTTCAGGCTCTTTGAACGATCTCTATGTTTTCTTTCAGGACTTTAAGATTTTCTTCTACTTGTCCAATTTTGTTAATATAAAAACAACAAGTCTCATTTATGTTTGCACAGTTGCCTCCTGCAACTGCTGTGAGAACATCCAATGCTTTTCTATTTTGTATGACAACTGATGTTAGACTATTTATTCCTACCTGTTGATTGTTTATGCCTGCATGGTTGCATCCCAGAATAGTTGTAGCTGGAGTGAGATGTTTAAAATTGATCACTCTAATAGTGGGATTCCTGCAAACCAAAAGAGACTGTGGAAGATGGTGTGTCCTTTACCGGGTTTTTCTAAGATTGGATTGTCGTGGGCATGATATCCAAATTCTGGGTCTCCTAAGAAATGTCTGTTTTTCCATTCATTTCATTTTAGAGGTTGGAGTGAGGTTTCAAGAAAGGAACCAAGATTAGGTATCTGTCCAGAAAAAGCCATTTCTTGGGGTTTTAGGATGGTGGCATTTGGGATGATAGATACAATAGTACAAGTTCCTGTCCACACAGGGAAGTACTAGGTATGCAGTCTTACTGCACAGAAAATAAAAACTGGTGCTTGGAACTGTTAGTGCTGTTGAGGTCCCAGAGGGGATAAAATATGAATGCAGTTGGCTAGAAATATTAAATACCTGGGTTCTGCCATATACCACATTTACACAAAGGGGGGAATAATGAGGGTCAGAGGGTTAGTAAATTAAATGACTCAGGCAAAGAAGCTTCAAAAGAGAAAAGTAAAGAGGGGTTTTTTTCTAGGTTTTAGTTTGGTTAAGTTGTATACTTGTCCGATTGAGTTCCTATACCAAATAATTCTGTTTTTTTATAAAAGCTGTTAAAACACAGAATATTTTCACTATAATTTTTGCTGTTTATGTGTGTAGGAAGTGTTTGGCTAATACCTGAATCATTCCAAATGAGGGTTGAATTGAGATGTTTGGTACTTCTAAGTTTGTGTGCCACTGCAGTGTTGTTGTGTTAAAGAGCAAAGTATGTTTGCAGGATGTAGTGGGTATATGCTCTAAAATGACTGCATTATCTTATGAGGACAGGTGTTTAAAACATAGGAAAGGTTTGTCCATTAAGACTGTGACTATGCCAATGGAGTTTGAATTTTCTACTGACTGAGGACTCTCTAATTTGTTTAAGGCTTGATGAAGAATAAGTACATCTTCATACTCAGGTAAGTTTGAGGAGGGGTTCTGTAACCCACTGACCACCAAAACCAGTGTGTTGTGGATGGACACACAGGAGAGTTTCTGGACTTAAAGGAAATGTGAGTAGGGATAGAGTTCAGAGTGGGTAGATTCTGGGCATATCCAGCAGTTGGAGTGGTTGACTGCAGTTGCTATGGTTTGGATAGTTTCAGTAAGAAGATGGTAGGGAGTATTTGGGGCAATTAGTATGGGGAATAGTGAAAGGGTGAAATATAGGCTGGCCATTGCAACTTTAATCAGTGAAGAAAAGAAAGAGAGTAATAAAGGAGAAGAAAAGGATTTCTTCAGGGTAAAAGTCGGAAAAGTCTCCCTGCAACCAAAAGTCCCAAATGATGCTTAGATATTGTTCGATTGAAAGGGTAGAGGGGATGACAAAGTTAGTCAAGTGTGCAAAGAGAATTCTACAAAAGGTGTTGGCTCTGAGGTATATCATATGAGTTGGTGTTGTGGGAGGTGTGATTTGGGTTTTTTTCACCTCTGCCCTTTGTGAGTTTCAATCGCAAATCTCTGAGAGGTTTGCAGGTGTGCTTGTCTGAAGTTTCAGGGTCGTACTTGTCTGCAGTTTCAGGATCTGGTGTTTTACTGTTTACAGGAGGTGGTGGGCCACCTTTCAATCTGGAAAAGAGTATCCACGATGGAAAGTTTAAAAGTTTTGCTGCAGTGGGAGTGGTTAGGAGTACAATAAAAGGACCCATCCATTTTGGGGTTAAGGGTTTAGGGTGTAAGATTTTCAGGTATACCCAGTCACCTGGGTGAATAGGTAGTGAGAGAGCACAGGGTTCTGGTGCAGGAAGCGTGGAGTCAGTTAGCTGATGGAGGAGTGTCTGCATTTGAGTTAAGCTGAGCAAGCTATTTTCAAAATCTGATGGCTGAGAAGGAATGTTAGTGAGTGTGAAGGTCATCCATACATGATTTCAAAGGGGCTAAGGAAATGTGGTTTTTGAGGAAGGGTTCAGATTCTCATGAGAGTTAAGGGTAGGAGTTTAGTCCAAGGTGTTTGTATCTGCATTGCTAATTTGTTAAGTGTTGTTTTAAGATTCCATTCATACACTCCACCTTTGCAGAAGATTGGGGCCTGTAGGGGATATGTAACTTCCAAGTTATTCCTAGGGCACTACAGATACCTTGCATGATTTGTGAAGTAAAAGCTACTCCATTGTCTGACTGCAGGGAAGAGGGAAGGCCAAATCTGGGAATTATTTCTGTTAACAGTGTTTTAACAGCAACATCTGCCTGTTCTTAGGTTGTTGGGAAAGCTTCGACCCACCCAGAGAAGGTATCTATTAGGACTAAGAGATTCTTAATCTTTTTCACCGGTGGCATGTGGGTGAAGTCTAATTGCCAATCTTGTCCTAGTTTGGAACCCCTATGCTGGTGTGTTATAAAAGAAAGAGGATTAGGATTCCCATGGATATTAGTTTGTTGGCAAATAGAACAGTTTCTCGTGATAGTTTTTAAGTGTTTTGAGAGATTGGGACAATGTAGGGAATTAGATAGGAGTAGTGAGAGTGGTTTGTGTCCTATGTAGTATTGATTGTGTAAGGAAGTGAGAATGTTATGTTTTTGTAATTCAGGTAAAAGGATTTTTCCATCTTTTATGAACCATCCCTCGACTTGTTTGGCTCCCAGAAGGGGAAGTTTTAGAGTTTCTTCAGCTGTATAAGGGGGGCAGGATATGGAAGTGCTAGGAGAATGGGTGTGACAGTGGAGTGTGAACCTGGCTAGGGTTGGGTAGCCTGTGCTTTGGCTTCAGTGTCGGCTCAGTTATTGCCAGCAGATATAGGGGAATTTGACTTTGCTGCCCTTTGCAGTGAATTATAGCAGCTTGGGTTGGAAGTGATGCTGCTTTGAGTAATTGTAGGATGAGATCTTTGTTAATGTTGGAGGATCCACTAGAAGTTAGGAACCCTTTTTCCCACCAGATGGGGGCGTGTGAGTGCAGGATGTGATATGCATAATTGGAGTCAGTGTAGTCATTTGCCTCTGACTAGTGCTCTGGTGAGGGCTATGAGCTCAGCTTGCTGTGAGGTTGTGCCAGGTGGGAGGGGGCCTGATTCAACAGTGTCAGTTAAAGTAACAATAGTGTATCTGGCCTGGGTGGAATTGTTAAGTTTAGTGGAGCTGCCATCAATAAACCATGTTTGAATAAGATTAGGAAGAGGAGTATCTGAAATATTGAGAAGACGGTTAGCAAGGAGATCAAGCATATCACCACAATCATGAGTGTAATCTGTGTCAGGTGTTTTTGAGAATGGGTTGGGATCAATGGGGAGGAAGGTGGCAGGATTGAGAGGAGCACAGCGGTGTAAGAGGATGCCAGGATTTTGTAGAGGTGTTGCATGAAGTGTTTGAAGACGGGTAGAGGAGATAGATGCAGTAGCTTTGTGAGTTAAAAGGGGAGATAGGGAATATGAGGAAAAAGCATCGAGATGATTTATTGGAGACAGTTTAAAACTTCCTTGAACTAGTAGGGAAGCAGCAATGAGGACTTTGAGGCAAGTGGGCCAGCCGAGAGTTACAGGATCTAACTCTTTGGAGAAGTAGGCTATGATTCCGTTATCAGGGGCATATGGCTGCATTAAGATTCCTAGAGCATACCTGTGTTGGGTGTCTACATAGAAGGAGAAAGGTTTAGAGAGGTTGGGGAGGGCTAGAGCAGGTGCAGTTAATAGGGCTTCTTTAAGCTGATTGAAGGGAAGTTTGAGCGATAGAGGGTGATCGAGTGGCTTGTGTAAATTGCCAGAAACAGCTTGGTAGAGAGGTTTAGATATAGATCCGAAGTTTGGAATCCAGAGACGGAAAAAGTTGATGAGCCTTAGGAAAGAAAGAAGGTCTGTTTTGGTTTGTGGGAGGGGACAATTTTTGATGATTTGAATTCAGTCTGCAGTTAGATGTTTGTGTGAGGGAGAAAGACAGAGCCTCAGATAAGTTATTTCAGATTTGAAAAATTGTCCTTTGCGGGGGAAACATGATACCCCCTATCACTGAGAAAGTTAAGCAGGGTGATAGCGTGGGTTATGGAAGTTTGTAAGGTGGGATTACAAAGGAAGAGGTCATCGACACATTGGAGAAGAGTACTGGAAGGGAATTGAAGGTCAGAGAGGTCTCGGTGTAGGACCTGTCCAAAAATGTGGGGACTATCTCTAAAGCCCTAGGGAAGAACTGTCCAGGTTAGTTGGGGATTTAGGGGGTCTTCAGTATCTGTCCGCATAAAGGCAAAAATGTCTTGGGAAGTTTCATCAAGAGGAATAGTGAAAAAGGCATCTTTGAGGTCAATTACAGTATAATGTGTAGTTTGAGGGAGTATGGGGGACAGAAGACTTTACAGGTTAGGAACTAGGACAATGATAGGCTGTGTGGCTCCATTAATAGTTCTAAGGTCCTGCACAAGGTGATAGCTTCCATTTAGATTTTTTACTGCTAAGATCGGAGTATTAAAGTGTGAGTTAGTTGAACATAGAAGGCCAGTGGCATGGAATTTGTCAAGAGTGGGTTTCAAGCCACGTTGGGCAGAGATGGATAGGGGATACTGAGGAGTATTTGTGAAAGAAGAGGATTTTCTTTAGACTATTCTGACAGGGGAATGGTGTGAAGCAACCGAAGGAGAACTGGTATTCCAGACCTGGGGACGAGCTTCTGTTTGTAATATGGGAGGAATGTCAGTAGGGATTAGGAAGGGGGTGGATGTGGTAGACAGGAGGAGAGGGAAGTTGGTTTGGGAGGATGGGAGCATAAAGGAAATGGAGGAATGGAGTTTAGACAGTATATCACAACCTAGGAGTGGGGAGGGTTAGGTAGGGATAATGAGGAATTGGTGGGAAAATGTGTGATTTTCTATTGAGCATATGAGTGGCTTGGTAATTAAAGGAGAAGAAGGGATGCTGTCAACCTCCACAATAGAGATTGAGGAGTGGAAAAATGTCCTGAATATTCTAGGAGTACTGAATATGTGGCCCCCATGTCAATTAAGGAGATTGGCTTACCTCCAACCTTGATGATAACCCTCAGTTCAGACATGCTGATGGAGATGTGGGGCCTTTCTGAATCCAGGACCTGCCAGTCATCTTTTGTCACTCCAAGAAGTTCTGGAAAGGAAGATTTCACCTCCAGATCTGTAGAGTGCCCTGGAGGAACTTTCCTAGAAACAGGGTTTTCAGGACAGTGTGATTTCCAATGACCTTTGTGCCTACATACTGGGCAAGGCCTTGATGGGGGCCTTGGATCAGGGCAGGAATGTGCCCAATGGCCTTCCTTTCTGCATTTGAAACAGGGTCTGGGTGGTGGCCGAAGGAAGAAAAGGGATTGGGTTTCCCAGAATCAACCCTGAGGGCAGCAGCAAGAAGGGAGGTTTTAGGTTGATCTCACTTATGCTTTTTTATTTGCCTTCCTCTTCTCTATTGTTAAAGACCTTAAAGGCCACTTTAGTCACGTCTTTTTGAAGGGTTTAAGGGCTGTTCTCTAACTTCTGATGTTTTTTCTAATATTGGGATAAGATTGAGTGATGAAGTGAGTGTGTAATTACAGTTGACTAGAATCCGAGTTAGGATCTAAATTAGTGTATTTAAGGAGAGACTCGGTTAATCTATTCATGAAGGCAGCTGGATTTTCATCAGGTTTCTGTGAGATCTCTTTAATTTTGTCATAATTAACTGCCTTAAGGCAGCCTTTTTCATGCCTTCTATTATGCAGGTTAAGAAAAGGGCCATATGAGCAAGGTCGTGGAGCCTTGCTGGTAATCCCATGGGGAGTTAGTGGTTGGAACAGCAGTGGGGCCTGCTGGGTGCCTATTGGGATCTTAGATATGCATGGAATCTGTGAAAAGCCTAAATGTGGTTTTTTTCTTCTGGAGTTGTGGAGGAGGTAATCATAAGTGTCCTGATAGATGATGTCATATGAGTGAGTGAGGTATTCAAATTCTTAATGTATGTAGCACCGTTTTCAGAGAAAGATCCTAACCAGTCCTCTTTCTGGCTTAAATCTGACAGTGAGAAAGGAATGTGTACTCTGACTTTTCCTTCATCTCCTGCTAATTCCCGGAGGGGTAAGAGAGGAGTTGGCATCTGTTTGGAGATAAGAGCCTACATGCCAATGGAGGTGGGGGGCTGTGGCACGGAAGGAGGGGGAGGTAGTCCCTGTGAGTGAGTATGAGAAGGAGAAATGGGAGGGGTAGAAGGCAGCAGTGATGAAGGTGTGGAGGAAGAAGGGGGAGGGTGAGTTCAGAGAAAACACTGAAGGATTATATGGAGGAGGTACGTGGCAGGGTGTGATCTGAGGGATCAATTTATGGACAAGGTACCATTGTTAAAATACACAGACCTTTTACCATTTAGAGATCACAGATACAGATGCTCCCTAAAAGTTCCAACTCTTTTGCTGTTTTAGGATAATTCTTGCCCCTGATAGCATCCATATTCCAGTCCTGTGACTTTCAGTTTAGAAAACATGGTATGAAGGCCATGCCACATAATCAGGGAAGAGAACATCACCTTTTTCCATTATACATTTAGTTGAATTGCTCTAAAGGTTTAAAAGCTCAGTGTGGACAAACAATCAAGTATTCATGCCATTTACAGATGGATAGCAAAATGGACTAACTTTAAAAAATATGAATTCTTCAGCTTTATCAAAGGTATACTTAATGTTTCCCCTTTCTTTTAAGAGAGAGGACTCAGCATTTTAAAGGAAGTATTGTTACATGGAAGTATGTTATAAATGCACACCTTAGGAGAACACCAAACCCACGGTATTTCAATTTTCAGTAACTGGAAAATTGAGTATTAATAAAACACAAAGTCATCATCAAAATACATGCTTCACTGGCCAAAGTGAATAACAGAGACAAGTGAATTTACACAAATTAATAAAAATTAACCTGGGTAGGCTTCAGTGTGGTTCACGAGTCTCTATCAAGCACAGTTACCCTTGTACTCCAAGAGCTCTTCATCTTCTGTGCAAAATATTTTTTTAATAATTTCAATTCAGTTTTCAGGATCCCATGTTTGTTTTTCATTCCACACCATCTTCAGACAAGCTCTGAGCACTTAAAATTCTCTGACAGATTGTTTGGGGCTTGGTCAAAAGACTCTGGAAACCTTGTGTGGAAAGATCATTATAAAACTTGTGATCCCAGCTCTGGCTGTTCAAACAGAGCAGAGGCATTGTTTGAATGCTCTATGGCCCTTCCATATTCTCCTTGGGCTTGTAAGCTCTTCACCAAACTGTATATGTTCTAGGGGGAATTTCTCAACAGCTTTGGCTCATTAAAGAGTAGGGATCTTGGAAATCTTGACTTTCTATTTGACAAGTTTTGGTTTCCCTCCTGGCTCTCACAGCCAGTGTTTGAAACTGGGGTCACCTGACACTTGTGGTCCAAGTAAATACAGTACCCCATTCATACCAGCCCACATTCCCTGGCAGTGAGGCAGCTTTTCCAACACAACATATCCCTTGGCTGTGGAGTGTAGAGGGTGGCATTGGCCTGCAAAAGGGTTGTGGGCCACCAACCCTCCAAGAATGAAGTTTTTTGTATGATACTTTTATTCTTTATCTTTTGTACATTTCTGCATTAGGAAGCCCCCCAATTATGTGGCATCATGGCTAATGAAAACAGCTTAAAAATGAAGGCATTCACTTAGGTTTATGGGGTTTTTTGTACTCTGGCAGAATGCACAAGAAGTGTGGAGATGGGAATTTAGGAAGTGCTTTTTAATGTTTGTATGTATTTTCCTAGCAACTCAGACTGCTGAAGAAGTGGCAAGATGAGGTAAAGAAAATTTGCAAGATAGTCATGATAGCTGTGTGGTAGGGATTCCTTTTCCTTTTGAATATCTCCAAAGAGGATGTGAAATGAGAAATCTAATTTATCTTTCCTTCCTTTAAAGAGTAAATGTAAAACAAACTGGCTTCCTAACGTGCACACTATAAAAATGCAAACATTTATTACAGGAGAGGGATACAGATGTATTAGGAACCACAGGATAGAGCATTCCTTTTGTCTGAAACAGGACAGGATCCCTGTGGACAACAGTACATACATCAGAGGCCACCATGGTGATCTGTGGGGTTGGGAGGGATAGGGCTTTGGGGCTTGTGTCAAACAAAGGCATCCCCACCACCCAGGACCATGAAACCAGTCTCAGCTGGCCAGGGGTGTGACCAGGACCACTGGATCAAACCCAGATCCAGCTTCCTCTTCCAGATCACTCCCTCTTTACTTCATTTGGTATATGTCAGTCATGCTGCTGTGGCTGAGCTGCAACTTGATACTTAGCTTCTTGAAGACCTGACAGTCTTCCACATGGCAGTGGTGGCAGTCACCATTTTACAATCTCACCAGTGCTGAATGAGTGTCCATCTGCCTTTCTCCACATCCTCTCCAACACTTTCCAGTGTGTTTTAAATGGAATTTTTTTTAAAAAATTCACTATTTGTACTTTTGTTAACAATGCACATTAAATACAAACAAACAGATAAAGCACACACAAACACCAGACTTTTACCAGATTGCACATAGAGATGTTCCAAAAAAAAATGTTCTTTTCTCTATTTTGTTGTTTTAGAATGCCTCTTGTCCATGGTATCAAAACATTCTAGCCTTGTGGATTCCAGCAACTAAAAAAAGAGGAGTGGGATTACAATCAGCAATACAACCTGCCACAAAGTCTATGAACAGAAAGACACATGGTTTGATGATAATTTAAAAAGAAAGACTTCCATACATTTTATATAAGGTTCCCACAAAAGATAGTGGCATCACGAGAAATGAGAAGAGAATTAAAATGAAGACAGCTATTACATAAAAATATGTGGGTGTGTTTTCTTCTCACAGAATGCCCGAGAGGTGCTGACCTGGGCCATTCTAACCATCTGTACTCTAGTTTGAAGACATTCTGCTTGGAAACATTGCCTGGGGAGGTAGCAGCAAGGTAAGTTAAACAAAATGCAGGTGCAGGTAATCCTAACTATGTGATATGGTTTTCTATTTCTTTTGTATAGCTCCAAGCTAAATATAAACCGAATAAAATAATGTATCTTTTATTATCTTAAGGAGAAAAGGCAAAGGAATGTGACTTCCTATCCCAGTCACGGTCACTGCAAATATGGAATTCAGCCAAGAGATACAGATCTCATAGGAGCTACCAGATATAAAAGTACTTGGGTCTGACACAGTCCACGAACGCTATCAAGAATACCTGATGGTATCCAGGAGCAAGGACTTGTGCTCATCTGAGTTGCTTTCGCATGAGAATATGTCTCAGTGGATTCCAGAGATTTTACAGATGTGCAAGGAAGGCTGTGCTTTTCAAGTCTGTCAGGAAAATATCTTCTCTTGTTTTTAAGCCTGATCACAACTTTTGAAAAGTAAGCAGAGAATGATTGTTTTCCCCTAACTGACATATTTTCAGGAGAGCAAGGATCCCAGAGGCACCAATTGAGTGTCTCTTGTTAGGGCATGATTTTGGTCTCAATCATTGACCTGCAACTTGTTCCTTAGGCCATTGGCTAGAAATGCATGGGTTTAGTTGAATTTCTGGCTTAAAGGAGACTTGGCAGTTTTTGCAGTGAAATGACTTGTACTATGTTCCCAGCTTCTTATGTCCAATCTGCCTATTGTATCTTGATCAGGGTTCTAGGAATGGAATTCATTGGACCAACCTCATGAACTGAGCTCTAACCCTGGTCTTGCATTTCAATCCTGAGATGTGTGCCTCTAGCCTGAAAGTAAGTTCCCCAGGTGTTTGCAGAGTGAACAATAAATTGGTATGTGTTGTGTTCTTCTCATTCACAGGGTGCAACTGTAGTTGTGTTTGTGCTCTTGGAAGGCAAAGTGGCTGTTCCCAGAGGTGACAGGGGTGTCATGTCAGAATTGAGGGGAAACTAGCTCCTTCTTGTGGTTGATGGCTAACTACTGGTGCTGGTGACATTTACATTCCCTTCAAAATTTTGGTCCATCCAGGCCAAGGTAAGAATTTTAAAGAGGATAACTGTGCCCCCGTCCCACAACACTTCCCCCTGCCACATGCCTGGGGTGTTTTGGAGCTTCCCCCTGGATTCTGATTGGTTTCACTATTGCAGCCTGCCCATGATGTTGACTAGGTTGCAGAAGTAATGGTAAGCTTCATTTCCAGAGGACAAACTCAAGGGATAACTGAAACATCCCTTGCCCTCCACCCAACACCTGAGACTCCATCTGTTTACTGACCCCCACCACCACCAAGGACCTGAAACCAGTTTGAGCTGGCCAGAGAGACAGTCCCAAGGAAGATAGTCTGTGACCTACCAGTACCCAGGTTTCCCCCAAGACATTGTCCAAGACCACCCTCCCACCCCATGGGAAGAGGGACAAGTCATCACACTCATGGTATGTCCTGCCGATTTTTCAGGGGCCCTGTTATGGCCGTTTTCATATGAGCTCACAAGTTATACCCTCTGGGGTTTCCCTGGGTTTTGTGAGTCCCAGTTATGAAGGGCTATGCTTTGTGTTCCCCGTGGTGTGGAATTGCGCCTGCCATTTTGGGCTTAAGTGCAGGACCCTGGACGTGGATTTTCAAGGGTTATGTTTGGGGTGGTATGGGGAGGGTGATGGGACTGCCCAAGAGATCCTCCTGGATAGCAGCCACATCTGACCAGGCATGACAAGGGTCCCTCTACATCTTAAGGAACCATCCTTTTTTGGCTGAAGTGGCAGTTCCCATCATGCCCTTGGGAACATCATTGTTTCCTCCTTACATTGGAATTTAATTTATCTTTCATTCCTTTAAAGAGCAAATGCAAAACCAACTCTCTTCCTAATATGCACACTGTAAAATGAAAATGTTTTTTTCAAGAGAGGGATACCGATGTACTGGGAACTATAGGATAGAGCAGTCCTTGTGTCTGAAATAGGACAGGTTCCCTGTAGACAACCATACATACATCAGAGGCCACCATGGAGATCCTGGGGTTAGGAGGGGCAGGGCTTTGGGGTTGTGTCAGACAATGGCAGGAAGTGTCAGCATCCAGCCAGGTGTGTGAACACTACCACTGGATGAACCTGGATCCAACTTCCTCTACAGAACCCTCCCTCATTACTTCAGGTGGTGTATGTCAATCAAGCCCCTGTGACCCAGCTGCAACTTGATACTTAGCTTCTTGAAGACACTGCAGTCTTCCATGTGGCAGGAGCGGCTGTCACTATTTTACAATCTCACCGGCACTGAATGAGCGACCCTCTGCCTTTCTCCACATCCTCTCCAACACTTGCAGGAATTTTTAAAATGAACTTTTTAAAAAAACTTTTCATTTTTTATACCTTTATCAACAATGCACTTTAAAGACAATGAGCTGGAAGCAACCTCCTTTGTGAGCCTTTGGCCAGGAGTGGACGCCAAACCACATTTCTGACTGAACTGTGCCAAAAAACCTCCTATTTCTTCCCCAGGGATCCTGGATGGGTCAAGATGGAAGAGAAATGCTTCATTTCTGTGGGACCCACGAGGAGCAGTTCCGACTCTGGGAATCTTTGAACCCATCCACGTGAGTATTAATTTTCCTCTTCATGCCTGTGGCTGAGGAGAGACCTTTGTTGTGGCTTCTCTGAGGTGTTTTTCTTAAAACTTCATTTTATTCTATTGGTAGAAACTGGTTTATTCTCTATTTTCCCAAGTTATATTTAAGCAAGATGACATGACATAGGCCTTTTTATAAATGTGGGACTCTTGCTGGATACAATCTTGATAGACTCAAAGGGAAGGGAAAGTTATCTACAATACTGAAAGGAATATGAAAAATATTGCAACCTTACAGTGGAGAAGTTGGAGACAAAGCCCTATTGGAGCCAGAGATGAAAGGGGAAATGGTGTCCTTATGTATATACTTTAATTAAATTTTTATGGTTAATTTTCCCTACATGCTTACATTGATGAAAAAAAGAAGTGAAAATATGATAAATACAGGTAATACAACTCCTAACATTAATTTTAAACATTTAAACATTACTCAAAATTTAAAATTTATAATAATTTTACTTTTCTGTCTTTACTAAAAGCAAACTTGGCAGTGCAATTTTTGAAATGCACTTTATTATTTACCTTGTTTTCAAATGAGAGAATTGCAATGTTGTGCAATTTCTCATGACCCAGTGATGATCTTATTTTTAAGGTCAGCTTACTGAAATGTCTCATTTCACTGTGACTGTTATTGTTTAAAATATAGATAGATAGATCAAGAGAGGTGATACTTGCACAATGTGAGAATGTACTAAATGTCACTGAAGTGTACACTTTAAAATGGTTAATTTTGTGTTAATTTTAACTTAACAAGGTATGTATGCCTCTTCCAAATTAGGATAAATTTGTAATAAGGAAAATTTGTGCATTAAGAGAAATCAGTTTTTGAAAATGGAAATATAATGATGCTTTTTGATACTTGCATTTGACATTTCTCCAGGATTTAAATTATCAGTTTAGGAGCCATGTCAGAGGCTGTTTTTCTTAATTCAGATGTATTCATTGAAAGTAAATTTTATCTCCTGTTGAAAATTAAAAATCTGAAATTTTGTGTGTATCCATGGAAAGGTGAAATTAGGATGTCTATAATCTCATTTTTTATATGCCTCTTTCCTGTAACAATCATTATATTCATCTGGTGATGAAACATTTTTAAAATCTTTACATTTCTCTTTCTCTACTTTCAAATTTGAAAATATATTATATGCCTCATTAAAATTTTTATTAACAAAATACACTGCAAAGGGATAGGCTTTCTAAAACCATCCACCTTTATTTATTGTCAGGAATTTTGATGACCTTTACAACTAATTTCTCTTGAGTCTGTATATTATCGCACACTAATAAGTTGCATCAATATTTGTAATCTATTTACATGAAGAGATTTTTTACTTCAGCATAATATATATCTTAATTTTATACCATATATACATTAGATATATTTTATATTATGTATACATTAAATAAATGTTAATTTTTGCATGAAGTGTGCTGATTACATTTGCTCCTCTACTGTTTGGCACATAAGGGTAAATTCCTGCATTTTATATCCCCCAGCCCTTCCCTGCCTTGCAAATCTCCCCATGATCAAGTCATTTCCTCATGGTCACAAAAATATTAGGATCTCCCAAAAGACTCTCCCAAAGAATTCTGGAATAGCATGCCCCAGGCTTAGCAGAGGGAGTTCTATAATACATTTCCTTCTTCATGGTTTTCAACCTGGGCAAAGGGCAATCAACCTTCAGAACATGCAAGAGAAGAAGGATTTCCTGTGAAAAACTAATACAAATCTCCCATTTTTTTCACAAACACCCCAAAACATTCAGGCACAAAAATATCACCCTATTAATATAATATTCACATATCTCCTGTTCATGAATAGGAAGACTAAACATCATTAAGATGTCTGCCCTACACAAACTAATCGACAAACTAATAACAGACAGACTCAAAAGGTTGATTAAGTTGACAACCTTGATTGAATTGCATTTGTGTAGATTTGGCCTCTGAATGCTTTAGTGGTATGGTAACAACATGAGTTTTTTTTTAAATTATTATTTTGCAATAATATCAAATGCATAAAAAAAGCAAAGTAGTAAAATCCCTTCACTAAGATTTCCCAGTTGTTATAATTTTATCATATCTCCTCACTAAAGAAACAATTCACAAAAATTGCTCCAGGATGTTTACCTCCAAAAGAAAGACACTTTCCTAGAAAACCCTAAATCAGGAAGTCAACTTTGCTTTAATGCCATAATACCATCCACAGACCCCTTCAACTTTAAAAAAAAACTTAATTGTTTTTATTCTAGTTACATATACATGATGAAATTTCCACCCATTTTTAAGTGTATTTTTCAATGGTATTAACTACATAAATAATGTCTCCTTCCATAAGAAAGAATATTCATGACCCCAACAAATTAATTTACACACAAAGTCCCTATTTCCTCCTCCCCACAATGTCTGGTAACCTCTAATCTAGTTTCTGCCTCCATGAGTTCACCTATATTAGATATTTCATAAAAGTGGAATCAAAAATTATTTATGCTTCTGTGCTTATTTCAGTGAACATAATCATTTCAAGGTCCATCCATGGACCATACATGTTGTAGCATGTATCAGAACCTCATGCTTTTTTATGGCTGAATAACATTTCATTGTAGGTATATACCACATTTTGTTTATCCACTCATCTTTTCATGGTCACTTGTCTTGTTTCTATCTTTCATTGTCTTAGAAGTACTTGCTCATGCACTGAGGCAAGAAAAAGATATAAAAGGCATCCAAATTGGAAAGGAAGAAGTAAAATTTCCCTATTTGCAGATGACATGATCTTATACATAGAAAGCCCTGAGATATTTACAACAAAGCTTCTAAAACTTAAAAATGAGTTCAGTAAAGTTGCAGGGTATACGATCAATGCTCAAAAATCAGTAGCATTTCTGTACACCAATATGAGCAATCTGAGGAGGAAATCAAGGAAAAAATTCCATTTACAATAGTAACTAAAAGAATCAAATACCTAGGAATAAATTTAATAAAGATGCAAAGGACTTATATACAGAAAACTACACAACACTATTAAAAGAAATCAAAGAAGACTTAAATAAATGGAAGAATATTCCCTGTTCATGGATAAGAAGACCAAACATCAAGATGTCTGTCCTACTCAAAATTATCTACAGAATTAATGCAATTCCAATAAAAATCAATACAACATTTTTTTAATGAATTGGAAAAACTAACTACAAAATTTATTTGGAAGGGTAAGAGGCCCTGTATCACCAAGGACATATTGAAAAAGAAAAATGAAATTGGAGGTATCACACTACCTGACTTTGAAACATACTACAAAGCTACAGTGGTCACAACTGAAAGGTATTGGCACAAAGATAGACATACTGACCAATGGAACTGAATTGAGAGTTCTGACATAGATTCTCACATATACAGCAATCTGATATTTGATAAGGCCACCAAGCCAAATCAGTTGGGAGAGAATGGCCTCTTCAACAAGTGGTGCTTGAAGAACTGGATATCCCTATCCAAAAGAATGAGAGAGGAACACCATCTCACACCTTATAGAAAAAACAACTCAAGATGAATCAAAGATCTAAATATAAGAAATAAGACAATAAAGACCTCAGAAGATAACATAAGGAAGCATCTACAGGACATTGTAATAGGAAATGGTTTCATGAACTTCACACTCAAAACACGAGCAGCAAAAGAAAAAAACAGATAAGTGGGATCTACTCAAAATTAAAAATTTTACACCACAAAGGATGTTATCAGGAAAGTAAAAAGGCAGCCTACCCAATGGGAGAAAATATTTGGCAACCATTTATCTGATAGCCGAATGTCCTGCATATATAAAGAAATCTTACACCTCCAAAATAAAAAGACAAACAGCCTTTTTAAAAAATGGGCAAGTGACCTGAAAAGACCGTTCTCCAAGGAAGAAATACAAATGGCTAAAAAGCACATGAAAAGATGCTCAACATCACTACATATTAGGAAAATGCAAATCAAAGCTACAATGAGATACCATCTTACACCCATTAGAATGGTGGCTATTAAAAAAACAGAGGACTGTAAATGTTGGAGAAGATGTGGAGGAATGGGAACCCTCATCTCCTGGTGGTGGGAATGTAGAAGGTCCAGCCATTGTGGAGGACAGTTTGGCAGTTCCTCGTGAAACTAACTATAGAACTTCCATATGATCCAGCAATTTCACTGTGGGGTATATATCCAAATTAATAGAAAGCAAAGACACGAACAGATTTATGAACACCAATGTTCATAGCAGCATTATTCACTATTGCCAGAAGTTGGAATCAACCCAGGTGCCCATCAACAGATGAATGGATAAGCAAAATGTGGTACATACATACAATGAAATATTACCCAAGTGTAAGAAGGAATAAAGTGTTAACACATGGGATAACATTGATGAATCTTGAGGGCCTTATGTTGAGTGAAGAAAGCCAATCATTGAAGAATGAACAGTACATGACCTCATTGATATGAATTAAGGAAATTGAACAGTCTCGGAGAGCTATTGACTGGAAGGCAGGTTTACAAGAAATAGAAAGAGAGAAGAAGGTTGTGAGACATCACCCATATGGATGTAATCTATGGTAATTTGAAAGAGTATAGGTGTGTATTGAAGGGATAGGACAGGATGGTAGTGATAGTATTGGGTTGGATGGTGCAGTTTTGACAGGTGGGTAGATTAGGGAGGGTGAGATGGAAGGTCCAGGGTACTGGGGGGAGGGTTGGGAGAGGGACCAGGTGAATGCTGGGGATTTGTGGGTATGTGGTTGAAAGTACAAAGTTGGGAA
>JAQZBX010057721.1:0-17901 GCA_029593785.1 Cabassous unicinctus
GTATATGTTATATTAGTAAGGGTCCCTTTCATTCTTTTATATTAAGATACCCAGGTTTCCAAGCACCATTTTTGTTGAAGAGCCTATAATTCCCAAATTGCTTGGGCTTGGTACCCTTTTCAAAAATCAGTTGCCCAGGGTTTTATGTGAGACAATTATTTCTTGATCAGTCTCTGACACACCATAAGCCCCACTGAGTGCTGGGAAAATAAAACCAAGTCCTGTGGAAATAAAAACTAGACCTCAGTTCTGTCAGTATCTTCTGGGTTCACTTCAAAGATCCAGAACAATAAAAGAGACCCTACCATTCATTAAAAATAGAGGTGCCATTTCAGAAGAGCAATTCCCTACTGATCTGTGGATGCTTTGTCAAAAACTCAAGTGCCAGCTGTCTTAGTGTATTTCTATCATTGTTTGTCAATCCACTCAGTAGCAAAATCTGAAGGAAGAGAGTGAAGTCATGAAACCTCCTTTGAACCTCTATTCATTCTACTTCCTGCCCTCCTGTTCTTCCTTTCACAATCAAATTGAAGCCCATTTTCCATTACACACCTCCTCCTCAGATTTTTTGTACTAAGTTCACTATTTTCCCCTGTAAAAAAATATTGTTTAGCATCATTAATGATCTCCCCATAAATATATTCAATGAGTGTGTTTCTTTTTATATGGAATTAAGAAGAATTGAACTTTGACTTCCTTTGTGGAACTAACATTTTCCAAGCATTCTCTGATATCACAATCTTTTGACAGTCTTCAAGTTATTCTGATGACAATACCAAGATTCTCTACAAGATACTCTTCAAATAACATTAACAAAATATCTCAATAATCAATTCTTTTCTCCCCTTTCTTCTTTTGATACACTGCACAACTATCTGACCCATATTTTTCTATTGATGAAATGTCCTTCATTGCTATCTCTACAATGACAGTGACTATAATTATCACCTGGATATCATTTTTAAACTATTATCTCTATGTGCCTGTGCTATATAATGGCTAATACAAATATTAATATAAGAAAGACTTGATTCTACCTGTTGAATATAAAGAAAGAGACTACCTTTTCCTTCCTTGGTATCTACTTTAGAAAAGGCAAAATTGTGAGTAATACCTCTTTCTTTGCCATTTTGAAATGTATGTAAAGCAAATTTCACCACACCAGAAGGTCTTCTCAAGGAAGGAAGGCAAATGAATAAAATGTAATAAAAGAAAATATCCCCTATTTTCCCATTAAAGAATGAGTATAACTTCTTGAGGTAGAGGGTGGAGGGGGTGACCTTTTCTCCAAATTGTAGATCTACCACTGGTCTAAATATATGAGAAATATTTTATGTTTGTATATGTAATGGGTTGTATTTGCTTAGCCACTGTATTAGTCAGCCAAAGGGGTGCTGATGCAAATTACCAGAAATCTGTTGGCATTTATAAAAGCGTATTTATTTGGGGTAGAAGCTTACAGTTACCAGCCATAAAGCATAAGTTACTTCCTTCACCAAAGTTTATTGCCACGTGTTGAAGCAAGATGGCTGCTGACATCTGCCAGGAGTGCCAGGATTCCTCTCTTCCCAGGGCTTGTTTTTCTCTGGGCTCAGGCTTGCTTCTCTCCAGAAGTCCAGATGTAGACTATCAGGCAAATGGCTCATCTCTTTTCCTGGGACCTCCTCTCCTTCCTCATGACCAAGCTCCTCTGTGTGCTTACTTCTTTGGGCCCCAGCATTAAAACTCCAAACCCCCTTCTCTGCAGTGTGGTTTCTTTGTGAGTCCCCACCCACCAAGGGTGTGGGGACTCAACACCCTACAGATGTGGCCCAATCAAACCTTAATCATTATTTAATCAAGTAAAAGCAAAACCTCTGATTCCAATATAATCTAATATACCCAGAGGAAAAGACCAGTTCACAAACATAATCCAATATCTATTTTTGGAATTCAGAAATAAAGCCAAACTGCTACAGCCACATAAAAAGCATGAGATTTCTTTCTGTCTTTTCAATCTCCTTGGAAATTGCATGCAATGCATCAAATTCTGATTTAATGCTTATTCAATAATAAAATTGTTTTCCATTCTTTTCCACCTTTGTGGAGAAGTGTTCTGGGTTGAGAGAGTATTTTGTTTCTATTTATTTTTCTCCAGCAGTTACAGGTACCTAAATTAAAAGATAACAAATGAAAATTATGTCTCTCATTTACAATCTTAGTTAATTCCTGCCATGTCAGTTAAAATATCAAACCCTCAGACTTCCTCCCTTTTCTGAACATTCCCTGGTCCCATGCTAGTCTTTCCCTTCTCCTTACTTGTTTTCTTGTGCCAGAACACTACTTTACCATCACGCAATGACTACATTTGTCATTATACATTTATTTATTTGTTTTTTCCTTGTTTTCCCTCTCCCTCATGGAATTCATTGCAGAAATATAGACCTCAGAATTCTAATATAAGACAGGTGTCCCACTGGCCATTTCTTATGAATTAAATTCTAGAAGAATTCCTTTTCCACAGTAACCTAACCTGCCCCCTGATAGTCTGACCACAAATGCCTGCACTCGGATTACACAGCTATCTTCAGTTTAAAATTTGTTTACACAATAAAGGTGGCCGATACCTCCTGGGGAAAATTCAGGTACTCACCAGAACCAAAAACATAAAATCCAGGGAGAATGCTTCTCTTTGAGGATGCTCTCACCATATTCCAGAGCTCAAAGCTTCTTTCTTGCTCTAGAGAAATCAAATTTTTATGGTGACTATATATGTTGCTACTAATTTCATCAATCATGTATGAAAGGGCACATTTTGTGTGAATGCCAATGAAGAAAAATCGAATCAAAGAATGACTAAAAATAAAACTTTCCCTCACCTTATGTAAAGCATGTAAATACAGTTAATGAAAATAGGTAATAAACTTTCATTCAGTAATTCTGATATTATCTCCAAAGCAAACTTCATGCCTTTATCCAGAGGTCTCACTGTTTTGTGGAGTCTGGTTTTTTTTTAGCAAAGTTGTGGGGAACTTTCAGAAAGAGACTCAGTCCTGCTTTTTTATGTCTAATAAGACTTGTAAAACAACCAGCATTCTCTCATACAGGAGGACCAGTGTTACTCTATATAAGTACAATCGTTATGCTGCCAATCCCTATTCAATGGACAGCTATTTTTTTCATGCTTCTACTATATGCATTTTACTCTCAAGGAAGAAAAATATCACACAACCCAGGTCTCTTCAATTCACAGTTACCTCATGTCCTAATGAAGACAAACTCCTACAATCCTGTTGAGGAAAATAAAATGGCTGTCTGCATTGGGCATTCCTGGGAAATATCATCTTTCCCAGAATGGATTTCCAGCAGACAAAAACAATTGTCCTGCAGGGACTTTCTGAGAAAATTGAACACATTCTGCAGAACTGCAGTTAAGCAACACTGCTGATAAAACTACTTTTGGTACAGTATAGATAGCTTATCAGAATGGACAGGCTTTCTATACTAATCAGTGTATGTCCCCCCCACATTGTAACACACCCCAATATAAAATTGAAGCAACATCAGCCAATCAGAACATTTCCTCATTTGCTTCCATCTTTTCCCTATATGAACTTTCCTTTTCCACTCCCTTGCAAGAGCTCCTTTCTACTTTCTGAAAGGGATGCTGTCTGATTTGTGAATCATTCAATAAAATCTGAGACCCTAAATTGCATGAAAAGTTTTTTTTCTTTCATCAAACCTAAAATATTAGGCATGCCAGGAATTAATTATACATCTTCATTGTTGATTTGACCCTATTAGTGTGTGTTTCAACACTTTTTATATAAAATCAAAATTTAAAATTCTTAGAGTATATCCTGAGAGAAAAAAGAATAAATTATTTGTACATAATGAAAAATTAAGCAAAATATTTTGATTTTTAGTAGAGGCAATTGTTTACAAAAGGAATATTTTTTTTAATTTTTTTCATACACACACCTGAAATTTGAAAAAAAATTGTACTCAACTATTTTTATAACAAGCATTTTCCATAACCAAGTGTGGAAGTTTGATATTACTTATGAATTCCCCCAAAAAGAGAAAAATTACATTTGTAAACTGGTCTGGTATCTGTGAGATATACTTCGTTTGTATTAAATTTAAAGGTTTTAAGTTTACTTGATAAAAGATTAGGGCTTTGCTTTGACCATGGCAGTAGCATGTGTCCCAGGGTTGAGTGCTTGCCCTCTTTGTGGGCTTTTATAAAATGAGCACTCACTCAAGAAGACACTTGGAAGAGAGAGACAACTTTGTCAGTTTTGATCCTGGAGCCCTAGAGACAGACATGCCATTCACCTGATAGTTTGCAGCTGAAGAGAACAGAGCAGCTGAACAGCTGATAAAGCCTGGAAAGAAATGAGCCCTATGCCAGACTGATATAGGAAGCCCTGAGAGATAAGTCCTATGGCAGCCTACACCTGAGATCAGAAGCAGCTGTGCCCACAAAGACTTAAGTGGAAGAAAGAAGGAGAGACCAGGCAAAAATGACCAACCATGATGTTTCAACAAATGGCAGCAGACTTTGGTTAAGAAGCAGCCTTGAGTTTGACTCTTTAGGGCCTTGTAGCTGTAAACTTTTACCCCCTAATAAATACCTTTTATAAAAGCCATCATATTTCTGGTACTTTGCAGCATCATTCCTTTGGCTAATACACCAAGTATTCAATTTTATTGTTCTTTTATATGTTTCTATGACTTACAGCCTAGTTATACTGCAACAATCTTGAGGCAAGTGAGGGACTGTTTTTTGATCAGAAGTGAACATTGATTGCATGTGTTCTGGGATTCAGTCCTCAGCTAGGGAGTGGGGTTATAATGGCAAAACAGATCACCTGCCCACATGACAAAGTTTAATTTTGAAGAGATAATTTAAAAAATAATGACAAGGATAATTTAGATACTATTAAAGTTTAAATTTAGTGAATACCAGAAAAGATTATGTTTTTTTGTACTAATCCATTTCTGTGGGTGTGAGACCCTTTGAATGCATTAGATTCAGTTAAGGAACCTTGATTGAATCACTTGATTAGATTGATTTTGATTGGAATATGCCAGTAAGGCATGATCCACGTTGAGTCTCCTCCCTCTTACTGGAGCCTTATATAAATGAAGAGACAGATTTTCCGATCCAAGATGGCAACATCAGAGTAGCTCAGGCAGGGAACACCTCTCTTGCAAAATAGGGGAGAAAGTATAGAAGTCATCTAAGGGAGCTGTTTTGGGGACCTGAAGATAAGAAGAGTGTTGCACACATCCTTTAGGACAGAATAGGGACAGAGAGATACCAAAAGACCAAAGGTAAAACCATGATTTGATGCCCCATAGCTGGGCACACCACCCATCCCCCACCTCCAAGGCATAGAGTCTTTGCAAAACCTGCAGCTGAGTGGACAACAGAGAAGGGAAAGGATGTATTACTCCCTGGAAAGATGGAGGGTAGAGCTGAAAGTTGAATGTAACCACCATGACCTGAATCACTGGTTCAGAAGAGCTAATTAATAGACACTGAAAGATTCATCTCCATGGAGGAGTTTGCCAATCAGTGCCACCTGCTGACCAGCCTGGACAGTGAAGGAAGACAAGCTTTTCTCTCCCATGTCTTTCACAGGCACTTAGATCTGGTCTTTGCCCCCTTAGCAGCTCCTATCCAGTTTTGAAAACTTAAACAAAGCAATCTTAAAGTTTTAGAAAAAATTGATTAAAAAATTAAAGAGCTGTCAAATAAAACCACTAGGCAAAAGAGAGAAATTGATCAACAGAGTAAAATTGCCAACATAATCAGATGCCTAGATATCAATATCAGCAAAAGATAACAAGCCATACAAAGAAACAGAAAGATATGGTCCAACCAAAGGAATGAACCAAAAATCCAGACAAGATACAGGTTTTGGACAATTAATAAATGAGGTTCACACAAACTTCCTTAATCAATGTAAGGTGATGAAGAAAAATATGACAAAAGAAATAAAGGATATTAAGGTAACACTGTGTGAAGATAAAGAACCATTTGAAAGCCTGCAAAAAAAGTAACAGAAATTCTGTGATTGAAAATCACAATTAATGAGATTAAAATATACATTAAAGGATATAACAGCAGATTTAAAAGGGCAGAAGAATGAATAAGTGAAATCAAGGACAGAGCACTGGAACTTGAAAAGAGAAAAACAGAGAGAAAAAAGAATTAAAAAAAAAAGAGAGAGAGAGAACAGGTTCTCAAGGAATTGAATGACAAAGCAAAATGTGGAAACATATGCATTATAAGTTTCCCAGAAGAAGAAAAGAATGGAAAAGGGATAGAAAGAATATTTGAGGAAATAGTGGCTGAAAATTTTCCAAACTTTATGAAAGACACATATATCAATATTCAAGAAGGACAACATACTCCAAAGAGAATAAATCTGAATAGTCATACTCTGAAACATCTACGATTCAGAATGTCATCAAGCAAAGATAAAGAGAGGATTCTAAGAGCAGCAAGAGAAAAGCAATATATCACTTACAAGGGAGCCTCAATAAGGATAAGTGCTGATTTCTCATTAGAAACCATGGAGGCAAAAAGGTAGTGGTATGATATAGTTAGGGTGTTGAAAGAGAAAACTGTCAGCCAAGAATTCTTTGTCCAGCAAAATGAACTTTCAGACATGAAACTGAGTTTAAAATCTTCACAGACAAACAAAATTTGAGAGAGTTTGTTACCAAGAGACTGGATCTACAGGACATATCAAAGGGTGTGTTACATCCTGAAAGGAAAAGACAAGGGCAGGAGGCCTGGAGAAGAGTGTAGAAATGAAGATTATAACTAAGGGAAACTGAAAGTGTTAAAAGACAGACAATAATAATGAGGCAGGTTAGTATAGGGAAAAGAGAAGATGAGTCACAGCTGGTACCTGGCAGAGAACATGGCTGTGAGATCCCACCTGGAAACACCCAGCTACAATGCCAGAAAGACCCTGCCTAGACCCTGGCCATGAGGTCCTATTGGGAACTCCTTCTGGGGTCAAGTGGAAGCCCCAGATAACTCCAAACAGGCCTCCCATTAGTCCCCTGAGAGCTAACAGGTAGGGATTTTAAGGCAATCAAGCAGAACAGCAAACAGCTGAGGCCCCTCCCCAACTTTAAGAGGAGAGGGAAAGGTCTTAAAAGGCTTAATCCAGGGCCCCACATGTGCATCTCATTTGCACCCATGCCAATGAGTGCCACCTGCTGACCAGGTGGGGTTGTGTACTCTTTTGCTTTTTTGTTTCTTAATAAATTCTTTTTTTTTTTTAAAGGCTTATTTCATTTATTTATTTCTCCCCTCCAACCATCATTGTTTTTATGCTTTCTGTGTGTTCTTCTGTGTCTGCTTGTCTTCTCTTTAGGCAGCACCAGGAACTGATTGTGGGATCTTCCAGAGTGGGAGAGAGGTGATCAATCGCTTGTGTCACCTAAACTCCCTGGTCTCTGCATCTCCTATTGTCTCTCCTTTGTCTCTTTCTTTTTTTCTTTTATTTGTTTATTTTTCCCCTTGAGTCTCTTTGTTGCATCATCTTGCTGCACCGGCTCTCTGCACAGGCTAGCACTCCTGTGTGGGCCAGCTCTCCTGCACAGGCCAGCACTCCTATGCAAACCAGCACTCCACATGGTCCAGCACTCTGCATGGGCCAGCTCTCTGCTCAGGCCAGCTTGCCACATGGCCCAGTTTTCCTTTCACCAGGTGGCCCTGGGAATTGAACCTTGGGCCTCCTTTATGGTAGATGGGAGCCCAATCACTTGAGCCCTATCCATTTCCCCTTAATAAACATTTTACTCCCTTGCCTACCCTATGGCATGTTCTTAAATTCTTTTATATGACAAAGCCAAGAACCTAGAAGGTCAGTAAACAGAGCATTCTGCTAACATATTTGGTCAGCTAAACCATGAGACAAAGAGGCAAGTATTATTTACTGACCCTGACAAAGATTGGTGTTTTTTCAATTAAAACCTGTCTCTGCTCTCTTGTTTTATTAGCAAGGCCTCTGGGGTTTTCACCCTGGGCCATGTCCAAAGGTTTGTTCCTTGCCCAGTCCCCAGGAGGCCCTGAGATTCCTGTTACTCCATTACCTCCGGGGCCCATGAGGCTGTATTCCTATAAGCCATAGAGAAATCAGTTTCTGCTTTTTAATGTGCCTCTTAATATTTGGTTTTAACTGTAGAACTTGGTCCCTGACACTGGCCTTTCTCATAGCCAAGCTTTCTAAGACCTCTGCAAGAGTAAACCAAAAGGTTTCAAGCCAATTCCTCTTCTAGAGAGAAAATTCAGCTTGTCAACTTTGGTCCAGAACCTAGGTCTGGACATCTCCCAAGTCCTAGTTCATCCAGATTATGTGTGGGGCATGGTCTCTGTGATTTCCAGGATATTAGGAACCAGAGCAACAACTCCAAATGTCTCAGATGTCTCAACTGGCTTGGGCACTTCAATTTGGAAAGCAAAAGTTTAGTAAGGCTGGTATCTGGGATGCCAGATTGGCTGACATACTTTTTTCCATTTCTCCCTAGAACAATGGGTGTGGACTGTAGCATTGCAGCAGACTGCCAATTAGGATGTCTTCTCAGGAATTGGTACAACCTGCCACCTGATGATCTAAAATAGGAAGAGACTAAGCTTTTCCTGCCACACCACATGGCCACAGTACAGACAAAATGGGCTCTGCATGGAACCCTTAATTCCACTTAAACATGTGTAAGAAGGAAGGAGGAGACAGACAGATTTGAGGGCCAGAGACCATGTGGTCACATGTATTCTTAATGGGATGAGAAAATGCACTACCAAAGCAGTCAATTTTAACAAGCTCAGAGAAATTCCTCAGAGGCAGAGCCTGGAAAACCAGCCTTATTTCAAGGAAAGCTGGTAGAGGCAATAAAAATACACTCTGTTAGTTCCTGTCTCTAGAGAAGACCAGATCCTCCTAAGAACTGACATTAGCCAGTCTGCCTCAGATATTCATAGAAACCTGCAAAAATTTTCCCCAGGCCCCAACTACCATTAACTCCCTTTTAGAAACAGCCTCCTCAGTTTTCAAAAATCAAGACCCTACTACCAAGGTGAAGAAGGTAACGAGTTGCAGGCATGGGGTCCAGGATAGGCTTGCTTTTTGGAAACCACAATTAAAGGCACTATCATCTCAGGACTACCTGAATCCAGGCTCCATGTTGGCAGGAATATGGCCCCAAGCTGCCTCAATACATGGACTGTAAAGGCCTTGCCTTAGGGTAGGACATAAGGAGCCTGAATTCACACATGAACCATCAACATGGAGGAGTCTTGAGTGACCCTTGATGTGGCAGGTAAGATTCTTAATTTCTTAATTAACATGGGAGCCACTTTACTTGATCCTAACCTGCCACTCTTGACCTCTCTAGTCTTGGTTGTGCCTAATAAGGGGAGTGAATGAAGAATCAAGATCTAGGCCATTTACTAAACCTTTCCCCTGTAGAAGAGGAAACTTCCTTATATGTCATCAATTAAGATTACAAAGTTCTGGAGAATGGCTTCAGTTAAGTCTTCCCCTATGCTGTGTGTAAAATCCTCTCTCCTATTCTAATCTGTGCTTACTTTAACATTCTCAGTCTGTCCATGCTTAGGAATTCATAAATCAGATTTGGGGCTCACCTGTTAAAAATTGAATAATGGTGAAAGGTAACATAAACATGAGTCATTAAGTGTCAATACAATCTTGCAATTGGATTTCATGTGTAATTCATAAGTAGAATTAGTTCAACTGCTGGAAAAGCAGAAGAAAAACTTAGCAATGTTAATGCTAATAATAAAATAGTTTTAGTTGCTTAGTTAATAAAAAGTGTCCAATTTGTTTTGAAGTAAAAACTTACTAGAAAATGTAACTAACAGTAAAGATCATTATATAGATGCCTTCATAGTCTAAAACAGCAAAAGGATAATATCTGAAATTGCTATAACTAGGTTGATTTAGCATATACCTATTATTGTGATGGTAAACTTAGACTAATTTACCTTTGTTTATGGTTACTTCAGGGCTAGCCTAACCCTCGTGTATGCTTGTTATAGTAATGGTAATTATAAACTGAACTTACCTTTGCATATGGTTGTTTTGAGAACAGCTTTTCCCCTAGATCTGCTTTAGTGTTGGTAATTGTAAAACTGAGTTTGCCTTTCCTTGTGGTTATTTCAGGTGATTTCACTTTGGTGTACTTGTTCACCACTGTGATGGCAACTACTTTATTCTCCCCTGTTTGTAGCCATGGAAACTTCTACTCCCCATGGCTTGGGGTAAGGCAAATTTGAGACACTCCTGTCTCTCATCCTTTCACTGGTGTTAATAGCCCTGTTTTCCTCTCATGATTATCCAAGTGTGGATTCCAATTTACCTACTCTGGGAAAGAACCTAGAGGGGCCCCATTACCATTGAGGAAATTGCTGCATGGTGGGAATCCTTGCCCTTGGCTTTGGATGTCTACTCTTCCAGTCCAGTGGCCACTGGAGTCCTATTATCTCTGAGGACTGGGAAGTAGGGCACCTCCTACCTTGAGCCTCAAGAATTCTGAAAGCAACAAATCATGAGAAAAACCAGTTTTCCTTTATATTTCAGTGACCTCATGGATATATACTAGAATTAATTTTGCTCATCCAAGATGTGTCAAAGGAAAAATGCGAAATAAGCAAAGCTCTGAAGTAAAGGAAAATGTTGTAAATTGTATTTTAAAGTATTGGGAACAATTTGGTTATAAGCCAAAAAATAAAAGGAATGAAATTCTTGTGAAAAACTGCATTGTCACAGTGCAGATTAATCAGAAATAGCCTTCAAGGATATCTTTTAAATGTCATTTTACAGTTAAATTTATTTCATAAGAGAATGAAAATTCTAAGTAACTTTAGTGAGTGTTGTTTTGTGTCTAGCTCTCTTTCCTTTGCTCAGGATGGTAATATCAAATTAACACATGAAAATTCTTTTTAAAATTCTTTTTAAAGCATATATGAGGATCCAGCTCTCTTCTAATAAGCCTGACATTAACTAATTGAGCTGGTTTTCTATTTTTTTTTTAGATTTATTTTTATTTATTTATTCCTCAACTTGCCAATTGTGTTCACTGTCTGTTCTCTGTGTCCATTCAATGCACACTTTTCTATGTCTATATGTCTCCCTTTGTTGCATCATCTTGCTGCACTAGCTTTCTGTTGGTGTGGGCCATCAGCTCCCCATGGGTGTGGGCCAGCTTGCCTTTATCAGGAGGCCCTGGGAATTGAACCTGGGGCCTCTCATATGGTAGATGGGAGCCCAATCTCTTGAACAAAATCAGCTTCCCTGGAAATTCTTTAAAGAGCTCTATTCTAATTGTTAAAAATTAAATATGCACTTACATATATATGAATGAATATTTCTGGAGCCCAAATTGTGCTAAGCAGGATGGAAAAGTCATATCAAAATATGAGCATAGAAACTATTCAAAAGAGAAAAAATTCTTTGGCCTACCCAGCCCCCAGGAACTTCTTTTTGCAAGAGCTATGAAGGAATGGCTAGGTGTGACAGACTGAAACTCTATCTTCTAGGCTGGGGAATTAAGAATCAGTTTGTTTTGTAATGCCCCAATTTAAGCTTTTTAGCAGCCTTAAAATATGGGTGTTAATAATCCTATTACCAAATTTCCATAAGTAAAGAAAAGTCCTTGAAATCTTTGAAAAGATCTTTTCTAAATAATGATTAAAACAAATTAAAGGAATGTAATTATTCCAGAACCTGGAAGTAAGTATGCTTTTAAGATTATTCACAGTTTTAGATTTTTATTAAAGAAAAAAAGTGGTTTTAGCCTCCTGAGGAGGAAGGAAAAAACAACATTCCTTGCAAAAACTATAATTGTTTAAATTTTATTTTGCTTGGATGTAATCTCCCTAGGTGTATAAGATACTAATGAAATGAATTAACATTACATGTATTAAATCTTTAAGATGATGAAAACTGTATCATTGTGTTTAATAAAATATAGATCTGTCCTAAAGTGAAATTAGTTGTCTTCACAAAACAGAATGATAAATATGAGACAAGACTTTTAAATGGATAAAACTAAATTTCATTGGATGCTAACTGTAACTTAAGCTTATTTGAATGTAAAGTAACTCATCTATGTGGTTATGGACAATTGTAAGAAGTTTGTAAAGCCTATGTCTAAGTTGAGGGTAATTATTTTTTTATTTCTTAATGAGGACTTGTTAATTTAATTTAATTTTATTTTATTTTTATAGTGTACATTTTCATTTTTTAAAAGATACTTAGATTATGTATATGTTACATAAAAAATATGGGAGATTCCCATACGCCCTGCTCACTACCCCTTGCACATTTTCCTACATTAACATCCTTCATTATTGTGGTACAATTGTTAAAATTGATGAATACATTTTTGAGCATTGCCACTAAGTGTGTATTATAGTTTACATTATAGTTTAAACTCTTTCCTGCACAATTTTGTCAGTTATATTAAGATATATAATGGCCTGTATCTGTCACTGCAATGTCATTCAGGACAATTTTCAAGTCCAGAAAATCCCCAAATATTGCACCTATTTTCCCCTCTCTCTCCCTTCAGAACCTCTAGTGGCCACTGCCTCCACTTCAATGATAACATTTCTTCCATTGCTAGAATCACATTAAATCTATGTATAATAAGTGTAAATTTACTCTAGTCCATTGTGCATTCCCCAATCCTGAGGATTCTGGGATGGTGATGCCCACCCCACCTCTAAGTGAGAGGGGACTTAGATACCATGGGGCAGATGGATGGGACTAGCTTGCTCGCAATTGCAAACTCTCTCTATCCCTTAGGATGGTCATTGTCCATCATCATCTGCTTGTTAGTCATCCTGGATGAGTCCAATGAACTGGAAAGTAGGTGTTACAACTTTGTTGAGACTCAGAGCAAAACAGGCACATGGAAAGCCTAAATATTTAAGTCTCTTGGACATACAGCTATCAACTCAAATACTAACTGTAGGTTCAAATAGAAGAGGCAGAAGAGCCAAGTGCAGGGAAACCACAACTGAGTTCAATTCTGTCACACAGGGTAGCATAAATTCCAAAGTAGGACCCAATGGCAAGACACCAAACTCCTGAGCTGTCAGCCCTGCCTATAGTGTCTGGATGTCTCCAGAGCCCTCAGGAGCCCTGCTATTTGAGACAATATTTACTTTGGCTGTCAATGAGATCCTGCTGAGGTGTGTATAAATGTAACCTTTGGAATGACCTCCTGACTCACTTTGAAGTCTCTTAGCATATAACCTTATTTGTCTTTAACTTTCCCTGGTCAAGTTCTTTTTCCAGTTGCATTGTTAGTGGGTTCTTGGTAGGAATTCCTTGGTGCCAGGAAAGCTCATCCCTGGGAGTCATGTCTCACACTGGGGGGAAGGTAACACATTTATATGAAGAGTTTTGCTTAGAGAGAGCCCATATTTGAGCAACAAAGAGACTCTCAGGAGGTAACTCTTAGGTAACCTATAATATTAGGTTAAGTTTCAATTTCAGAAGTAAAGTTTCATAAGTACAGTCATCAATATCATGGGTGCATCATGATCCATCCTCCTTCACTAGTCATTGTCCCTGTATTCAGGGGATTCTTGCTCGCCCATTAGAGAATGTGGCAGAGCTCCCCAGGGCGGGAATTTTACATTGTTCCAGTAATTGTGTGGATCTCCACCCACTGTGACAATGCCCCATGAACACATGAACACATTTATATGCCTTATAGTTATGCCTCAGCTAAACTTTCTCACATATATCCCCCTTCTCTGACACCCTGATCCTCTCCTGCTGCAGTTTTAACCCTTCTGTGATCCAAAATGAAGTCAACAGTATAACCAAACACAATTATTAAGAAAATGAAATAATTTACATTATGAAAAATTAAAAATTTTTGAAATATAAAAAATATAAAAATGTTTTGACATTATGTTTTTCATCACTGTAAGATTTGTTGTCTTGTATATACAGTGACATTTTCTTCCATTTATTCCCCCAGTGTCTTATTTTTTTCATTTTGTCTTAAACAGAAGTATTTAAGTGTAGCCATTATTAATTAGAAAGGTTAATTGATATTAATAACAAAGAGTAACTTCAGAATAGGGAAATCTGTCAGAGATCACCTCAATCTGCATTTAAGGTGATGATAAGGGAAAGATAACTGTGATTCCATTGAGAATCTTAGGTTTTCATAAAATAATGAGAAAGCAATTTTTCCTGTATTGCTAAAGTAAAATACCTGTTAATTAACATAATCATGGTAAAGGTGTAAAAGTAAAAGCTAAAGTACTAAAATAGTTAAGTTCATATATGTTATAAGCAGCACTGAAAGTATTTAGAACGTGTATAAAAATTAAAAGAAATAGATTTCAGAATTGCCAAACTCTCCTGTGCATTCAAAGAAGACCCCAAGCCTGTGTGGTGCCTCTCCATTGAGTTAATGGCTAGGTTGGTCACTATGACCCCTACACCAATAAATGTATATACCACATCTGGACATGCTCCTGAAGTGGATGGAGCATATGTTGCTCTTTAGAACTCCTGCAGCAGCTGGCTGTGGCTCAATATGCCCAGATTTGAATGGACACTGCCTCCAGACTGGCTCTCTTTCAAAGTGCTGAAGGGCAATTTCAAAAGGCCAGTGGAACATTGGATCCTGTATTCCTAGCCTTTCACTGGGATCAATGGTGCAGGAGCATGTTCGCTTGTGAAAGACATGCCAAGTGGAACAAACATGTGGGGCCACTCCCCAACATTAGGAAAGGGGAGGTGGAAAGGTTTTAAAAGGCCTAACCTGGGCCCCAGACATGTGTCTCACCCTGCAACATGCCCAAACCCATGTCTGGCTTTGTATACTGCTTTTATTTTCTTGTTTTTAAATAAATTCCTTTCCTCCCTTGCCTACCCTATGGTGTTTCCTTAAATTCTTTTATGCAACATAGTCAAGAGCCTAGAAGCACAGGACCCAGAATGTTCTGCTAGTAGTAACATATGGCAACAGAGAAAGGATAAATTGGATGAAGAAAGTAATGTCTTTACATTAGTAACACTGAATGTTAAAAGACTGAACTCTCCAATTAAAAGACATAGAGTGATAGAAAGGATAAAAAACATGAGACATCTATTTATTGTCTACAAGAGACTCATCTTAAATGCAAGGACATAATCAGGCTGAAATTGAAAGTTTGGAAAAAGATATTCCATGCAAATAGTAATGAAAAAAAGAACTTGAGTTGTGACACCAATATCAAAATAGGTTTCAAATGTAAACTATTATAAGAGACGAAGAAGATTGCTATATATTAATAAAAGGGACAATCCACCAAGAAGAAGTAACAATAATAAATATTTATGCACCTAACCAAGGAGCCCAAAAATACATTAGGCACACACGGGCAAAACTGAAGGGAGAAATAGACATCTCTACAACAATAGTTGGAGAATTAAACATGCCATTCTCAGCATTAGAATATCTGTAAAGAGGACAAATAAGGAAACTGAGACCTTGAATAATATGATAAATAAACTAAACCTAACAGACATTAATAGAGCATTATATCCCAAAACATCAGGATATACATTCTTCTCAAGTGTTGATGGAATCTTTCTCCTAGACAAAATGCTGGGACATAAGTCAGAACTCAATGAATTTTAAAACACCAAAATTATACAATGCACCTTCTCTGATCATTATGAAATAAAGTTGAAATTTAATAACAAATGGAAATGGGGGAAATTCACAAATATATGAAGAATAAACAACATATATGTGAATAACCAGTGGATCAAAGAAAAAATTGCAAGATAAATCAGTAAATAGCTCAATATGAATGAAAATGAGAGCACAACATATTAAAACTTATGGGATTCAAGAAAGGCAGTGCTGAGAGAGAAATTTTTAAACCTCAATGTTTATGTTAAAAGGAAGAAAGAACTAAAATCAAAGACCTAACTGCCCACCTAGAGGAAGTAGGGAAAAAAGAGCAAACCAATCCCAAAGCAAGGGAAAGGAAAGAAAAATATTAGAGAAGAAATAAATGATATGGAGAATAAAAGCACAAACAGAATCAACAAAACTAAAATTTGGTTCTTTGAAATGATCAACAAAATAGATAAACCCTTAGCTAGATTAACAAAGAAAAAAGAGAGAAGATGAAAATAAAAGCAGAAATGAGAAGGTTGTCATTACCACTGACTAAGCAGAAATAAAAGAGATCATAAGGGACTCCTATGAACAACTCTATGCCACAAATTAGACAACATTGATGACATGGAAAAATTTCAGGAAAGAAATGAACAAACTGCACGGACCCTAGAATAAATAAAGACCTCAATAAATCAATCATAAGTAAGGAAATTCAAAGATTCATCACAAACCTCTGCAAATGAAAAGTCCAGGAACAGATAGCTTCACAGGTAAATTCTACCAATAATATAGAGAAGATGTAATACCAAACTTTATCAAACTCTTCCAGAAACTTGAACAGGAAAAAATGCTACCAAACTCATTCTATTACGCTAACATCATCCTAATACCAAATCCAAATAAAGATATTAAAAAAAGAAATAAAAGTCACCCAAATAAGAAAAGAAGAAGTAAAATTTCACTATTTACTGGTGATATGACCCTAGTTCTTGAAGATCCCCCAAAATACACAAGAAAAATTACCAGAATTAATAATTTCAGCAAAGTGGCAGGATACAAAATTAATATGCAAATCTATACATGACTTATAAGCCATCTGAGGAGAATGTCAGAAAAATTTCTATTTAGAGTAGAAACTAAAAGAGTCAATATTTAGGAATAAACTTATCCAAAGACATAAAGGACTTGTATTCAGTAAACTATAAAACATTGCTAAAAGAAACCAAAGATGATCTAAATAAATGGAAGAATATTCTGTGTTCATGGTTTAGAAGACTAAATACCTTTAAAATGCCAATTTTATACAATCTGGTCTACAGATTTAATGCACTCCCAATAAACATTCCAACAGCCTTCTGGTAGAATTGTAAAAACCAGCAATCAAATTTATCTGGAAGGTTAAGTTTCCCTGAATAGTCAAAATATCTTTAAAAAAGAATGAAGTTGGAAAACTCTCACTTCCTGACTTTAAAGCATATTATTAAGCATACTGCTAAAAACAGTATATTACTGCCATAAAGATAGACAGATTGACCAATGGACTCAAACTGAGAGTTCAGAAATAGACCCACACATATATGGTCAAGTGATTTCTGACAAGTCTATCAAACTCACTCAACTACACACTGGGTCAAAACAGCCTATTCAACAAATGGTTCTGTGAAGACTGGACACCCATATATAAAAGAAAGAGAGGACCCCTAAGTCACACATTATGCAAAAATTAACTCAAAATGGATCAAGAATCTAAAAATAAAATCTGAAACCATAAAATTCTGAGAAGAAAATGTAGAGAAGCATCCTCAAGATCTTGTGGTAGATGGTGGATTCTTTGACCTTACACCCAAAGCATGAGCAACAAAGGAAAAAATAGATAAATGGGACCTCCTCAAAATTAAACAATTTTATATTTCAAATAATTTTGTTAAGAAGGTCAAAACACAGCCAACTTGTATGGGAGAAAACTTTCAGAAACCACATATTTCTCAAAGGGTTTGAATTCCAAAGTATATAAAGAGATCACACAATGAAAAAATGATAAGAAACCTAATTTAAAAATGGGTAAAAGACTTGAATAGATATTTTTCTGAAAAGGAGAGATGAATGGACAAAAGACACATGAAAAGATGCTCAACATCACTAGCTATTAGGGAAATGCACATCAAAACTGTGAGATGTCATTTCTCACCATATGAAATGACGATTACTAAAAAAAAAAAAAAAAAAAAA
>JAQZBX010057722.1:0-17883 GCA_029593785.1 Cabassous unicinctus
ATATATATATATATATATATATGTAAAGGGAACACCAGTCGTCTTGGAGAAAATGGATACAGGACAAAGGGGCAATAGGCCAATCCTGATCTTGGATCCAAAAGAATAATAAGTAGTATTTCAAGAAATGTGATGATCAGTGGTCTCAGACAGCCTGGTTCAAACACAGACTATACAGAGGCAGAGATGTGAGTTGCACATATATTTTGTGTGTGAGAGAAAGGTAATTAGAATTATATATTGTAGCCTTTCCATCTCTATATTTTGAGTCTAACTATATTGGACATGATGTTGCTACATCAATAATAGAACTTATGTGATGAAAAAATAGTAAATGTGTACAATTCTAGGAAGCTTACTCCTAAATCTTCAGTTTCTCTTAGCTTATAAGTGTATCTTATTAAGGGTAAAATGATATTGATTAAAATCTTTATAACATCTAAGTATTTTCCTATCAGGTAATTGGGCTTGCAGGTCAGTTCCCCTATTACTGCTTTCCTTCCTCCCATTGGTTAATGAACCCTGACATTAATTTTTCTTCTTTCTAGCTTCCTACTTTAGCTCCTGATATTTTTCTCCTGAAAAAATTAACTACAGGTTCAGACATAATCTCTCCCTCTCCATCTCTCCTTTGTTTCTGTCACACATAAAATAATTCAGGACTTTTTAATTTCATGCAGTTTTTCTGCTCATCAATGCAGAAAACCTGACTAAATTAACGTTATGGGTTTAAGCATTCTGTACTGATAGAATAGTTTCCTCTGTCAGCCTTCTTGGTAAATACTTGTAAATCTTTATCTGAATTCATTTTAATTGAACAATAGTCTGCGATCTATTGTTAATATCATAAGTAATGACATTAAATTCTTCATCTATTGTTAGTTCTATGCTAAGTATTTCGAGCTAGTCTCTGGGCAAGTGGCCTAGTAAGTGGTGTTCATTTTTCTTAAAGATTGCTGTTTCTTCCTGTTTCTAAGTTGGCTCTTCTAATTGTACCTACTCTTAACATACTGTTTTCTGATTGAAAGCCTATGTATAGAGCCCAGGAAATATTCGGTCCATTCTAGAATTTTTCTGTATCTTCCAATAAATCTTCCAAATGGATGACATATCCAGTCAATGAGCACGCTAAAAATACCCTAGCAGTTACATGAAGAAATATTTCTTATTCTCACTAGAAAAAGCAATTAGAAATTGTTTCCTCTTTCATCGTTCTCACTGTAAATATATGGGGATACCACTTGTAAGGTTTCCTGTATTTTTTAGAAATCTTTACAAGTAACAAATTTGCATGCAAGAGAAATTGACTTTGGCTCTCTTAAACTAATAAAGGACACTTATTTGAAGAACATTGGGAAGAAAAATATTGGAAGAACAATTCAGAATTATTTGTGGACTCACTCTTATAAAATGTTTAGGGAAGAAAGACTTTCCCATGGACCAAAGGGTAGATGCATATCAACTCTCTTTCAGCAGAAACAAGGTATGGTATCTGCTATGAACTGTGCTGCTGAGGACACCGACTGTCACAACTTCCATAAGAGGACCCCCACATTCTTTACCTTCCTTATTGTTTTTTTTAATTATTATTATTTAAAGTTTATATTTAAAGTAGTTTTAGGTTACATAAAATTCACATAGAAAATATAGGGGATTCCTCTATACCCCACCTCCTCCCCCTCTCACATTTTCCCTATTAATAACATCTTACATTAGTGTGGGACATTTGTTATAATTAATGAACAAATATTGAAGCATTGCCATTAACTATGGTCAATAGTTTACATTGTGGTTTACCCTTTGCACTGTAAAATTTTATGGATTTTGATAAAATGTATAATGGCCTGTATCCATCATTGCAATGCCATGCAGAACAATTCTAATGTCCCCAAAATTCCCCATGTTATACCTATTCTTCCCTCTCCCTTCCCTTAGGACCAGTGGTAACCACTATCTTAATATCGATGTTACAAGTTCTTCCATTATTACAATAATAATAAGTCTACTTTGGTCCATAATTGCATTACCCCTTATGTTTTTTCATTCCTCAATCATGAAGATTTTGGGATGGTGATGACCACTGTGCTTTAGATTAAAAGGGAGCCTAGATCCCATGGGGCAGATGGAAGAAGCTGTTTTGCTTGCAATTGTAGATACTCTTTGCTCTTGGAATGGGGGTTGTCCATCATATCATTTTGTTAGTTTCCTGGATGAGTCTGGTGAACTGCAGAGTAGGTGTTGGCTGCAACACTATTGAAATTTAGGGCTCAACCGGCATATGAACAGACCAAAGATTTAAGTCTCTGGGACATATATTTAATGGGTATAGTGCTAATTATAGGTTCAACTAAAAAGCGTAGAAGAATCTGTCTTGTGTAGGGAAATTATAAGTGAGACTAGTTCTGCTCATATCACTTTTGAACCAAGTTATAAAATTCAATGTACTTTTTATCATTTTTGAAATAAGTGAAAGAATCCAGTTTTGGAGTCTGGGTTATTTTAGGCTCACTGACTGGATAATAACCTAGTGGATCTTAGGGTGAGCAAGGATCTTATCCTTATAGCCTCCGTGGTAGGAGAGGAGGTTCTATCACTTATGAAAACTAAATGCTAAATAATGAGGCATTCCTTCAAATTAGGAGGGATATTTGGATGCAGGCAGTTTAAAACTAATATGTATCCAGTCCTGAAGAATTCAGTCATTGTGTAACTGGCTAGTGATAGTTCTTGGAAAGTTGAACCCACAGGTTCCATTCATTGTCAACTCGTTTGTCTTTTCCTATGTACCGTTTATTTATTTTTCTCAAGTGGACATTGAGGTATTACATTTAGGGACATAGGTTTCTAGTTACCTTTGCCATTGGTCTGAAACATACATCATTCCAGAATGTAAACTGCATATAAGGAAACTCCATTCCTACTGATTACAAGAAGACATTCAGTAGGAGTAAAAAACAACAACAACGAAAAACCAAGTTTGGACAAATTTGGCGGTACCAAAATTTTAAGACAGGTAATGGTTGCTTAAAAACTTGCAAATACAACATATTACCTCATTTCTCAAGAAGTCTTTAGGAGGAGGTTTCAAAGCTATTTCCTTGATAACTACGTGAAGATAACCTACAAAAATAAATGAATAAATGTGTGGTGCAAATTTATAGAAATGTGCAGAAAAATAAAATTGGATATGATACAGAACTTACATATTCTGTGAAAAGAACAGGTATCTATATATAAATAAATAAATCTGAGGGATCAAGTTGAGAGCCCAAATTTCCTCATGTTACCAAGGACTGCCATAACATGATTTTACACTCCCTTGAGCTTTAAAAAGCCAGTATCAATTGTGAAAAATTAATGAAAAAAACAACAACAGAATGAATATGTTGTGAAAATTACTGATTTTATTAAATAAATATACATTTACAGATTTTTAATTAAAAAATCTTACCATATATGTATTCTTTTAATAATTCCTTGCTTTGAAAAACTTTTCAAATAATAAATCAACATTTATGGCTGTACTGCTGATGTAGTCATATATAACATATATAATATTTGCTGTACAATTAAATAAAAACAATGTCCTTTCAAAAATACAACTTCCAGACAAGTCTAGTCCACTGACCCCTGGCCTCCACTACCAGTTTGCCAAACTTGTGACTCTCCTATACAGAATGTCTTGAATCAATACTGGCCCCAAAGGAGAAATCATGTCTATGTTATCCTCTTGAAGGGCTATCAAGCCAGAACAGCTCATTCTCCATCACATTATGTGTTCAACTGGGGCAGTAGTTTTGTTTCCCCGTCAGCTTAAGGTCTTCCCAGGAATGACAGCCTACCAATTCATAAACTTCCAAAGCTATTAATGTATTCCTTTAAAGGAAAAAAAAATTCTTATAAAATGGTTTGTCCAGGGCTGATTTCTTTAATTCACAACAGACTTCGATTTCTCACAGTCATAGCAAACTCGCACCATGTTTAACCAGGTGTAGTTTCCAGAGCTTTACATGAACTCATTTATTTCATTTTCATTCCTACTCAGCAGTTCTTGAGAAGGGTCAAAAAAATGTGTCATATAATTTTCAGACATCCTGTTTATGGACCCCACACTTGACACTTATTTAATGATTTAAACTTGGTAACACAGATTTTGCAGTCTTTTCTTTTTCTGCTTGAAATCTGAAAAGTATGCAACTTTTTGAGATTTAGTGTTTTTCACTCAGCATGATTCTTTTGAGATTCCTCAGTATTCTTTTCTATGGATAACTTTTCTATGTGTTAACATTTTGTCTTTTTTTAAAATAAAACAAGATATTCAATAATTGTTTTTCTGATAATTCCCAATCATTTTGAAGTGGGCAAGTGTTAGCCTCCACTTCAGATCCCCTGTGAATACCTTTTCTTATGCTTAATCCTGGGACATTTTTCTCAGCCAACACTGTTCCACGCCCAATATTTGAAATGTCAGCTCCTACCTTTCTAACTCTCTGTATCATGCACCTGATAAAAACCACCCATGCCTTGGCTTCTATAATTTATATTTATCATGGTCCTCCTTTCTTTATTTTCTTCCCATCTCTTCTCTCACAAGACACCCTTCCTTACCACTCCCTTTCTCTGGCTTCTACTGTTTCCCCTTGCTTTCTTCACCAGCTCAGACTCATCTGATCGCCCATCCAAGCTGCTTGGCATCATTATCCAATGTTATCACTGTTGAACAACTGAATCTGAAAGTATTGTTGACAGATGGGGACCAGGGAACAAAACTAGCAAAATGAATTGTAAAAAGGAGAAGCATAGGTATTGAATTTAAGATTAAAGACTCAACTCCAAAATTACAGAAAGAAGGAGTAGAGATGTTTCTCTAAGGCAACTTGGAAAGCTTAGATGCTATGGGCTGGATCATCACACAAGTCCAGGGAATAATAATAATAATTATATAATAATAATATTATTATTATTATTATAGAATGAGATCAAATATTTATTCAGCCCTTTTTATCGCTAGCTGGTGCCCTGAGAGCTTCACAATTTTATCTAATTGATCCTGAAAAACAATATTTTGAGTTGCTTTTCATTCTAATTTGTACTATGCAACTGAAAAAACTGAGACTTTAAGAAGGTTTCAGGTTTCTTTGAATAAGTAGTTTATCTCAAATCACAAAATGTGGAACATTAGCAGATTTATCTGTAGAAACATTATCTGGTGCAAGTGAGGGGAGAATTTCCTCTCCTTCCTGTGCTGATTAGATCAAATCAGAATATTCAGTTCATCTATAACATTTTATTTTATTTTTTTTGATGGTTTACAGTATATTTACGATTTATACTGTACAGTTTAATAATTTTTTATGATATTTACGATGTCCTGTGTCCATTACTGTGAGACAATGAGAAACATCTCCCGTGACCACTAAATACCCCATTGGATCTTAACTGTTCCTTCCACCCCATCCCCCTGTGGCATACGACACTCCACAGTCTTGACTCATGGAATGACAAGATTCATAGTTACATGGATAAGCAAAATGTGGCACATACATACAATGGAATATTACTCAGCTGTAAGAAGGAATAAAGTGCTAACACACGGAATAACATGGATGAATCTTGAAGATCTTATGTTAAGTGAAGCAAGCCAGGCATTGAAGGATGAACAGTATATGACCTCATCTATAACATTTTAAATGAGACCCTGCCTATTTACTGAAGATGTGGGAATGGTGGAATCTCAAGGAATCAATAGATACATGGAAGTGGATGACCCTAAAGGAAAGGGGATGGCAGTTGGCAAGGCCCTGCTTATGAAATTATCTGTGCAATCCACTTTGTGCCTCTCTGTGTGAATGGGCTATGTTTATGAATAATGTGTACGTGTAAAACACTAATGCTCATAAGTGTTTCTGTGTGTCTAGCAGTGCCAACTACTTTGAGTATGTAGATGTTTGTTCCTCTATAATGTGCCTAGGTATCTCTATTTATGCATCTTCATGATAAGTGTCTATCATAACAAATATTTAATAATTGTCTGAGGGACCATTTAATATTTATCAATTCATGAAATTAATTAAATGCTACTCTGCACCAGGTCCTAAAATAAGTACTGGAAAAACAAAAATAGATAAAATATAATCTCTAATTTCAAGGAATATATTATCTTGTTAGGGAGAAACACATGCAAACAAATAATTGAATTATATTAAAATACACTATAAAAATACAGCACATCTTTCAGAAGCTTTTGGTATCATAGAAGGATGATTAGTTTGCATTGCCTAAGACAATCAAGGAAGAGATAATTAACAGGGAAGTGACTGTGAAGGAGAAAATGAATCAGACATATTCTTTCCAACTCTCCAACAATTTTTTTTTTAATTCATCCTGGTTAGATATTTTAACCTAAATCTGCTCTTGCATGTTAAAAATACATTCATTAGCTTATTGTTAAATGTGAATTCAAGCAGGATCCTATATATACATAAGAATCAGAGAGGGAAACAGAAGAAGGATGACAAAGGCCTTATAATCATAAAAAGAAAATGAAAACAGAATGAAAATAAATAAGAATTTTATAAAGAAAATGAGATTGGTAGGTAGTTATTTTAAAAAGTGACATTTCAAGAAAAAATAATTCTCCATATTATGAGTATCTTCAGATAGAAGAACTAGTATCTGTTGTGGCAAGTTACAAGGAGGGTGATATTTAGATCAATATGAGAAACACATTTTCAGCAATCAGAGGCTAGTTCATATATTACCTGCCACTATTGTGCCAGGAAGAACTGAAAATTCATTTACTAGCACTTTAAATATTCAAGCAAATTGTAGAGTATTGTACAGAGCATTTAAATTTTCTATGAACTCTAAAATTCTCAAATTATTTATCACCTAACTAATCTAGCCAAAAATCCCTGCATGTTACTGGGAATTTCCAAGCTTTAACTTTGTTCTTGTTGTCTCTTTTAGCCTTTGTTTGTATATCAACCTGATAAAATTACTTGGCTTTCCAAGGTCTATCTTAAATGAATAAGATCTTTTGCTCTTTCAAATTTCCATTAAACTTTGCTACTATAGAAGAAAATTTATTCTATTTTATAAAATAGATATACTCCAAATAATTGTTTCATAAAGAGTACTTATATGTGAAACTAGTAGCTAGCATCTTAAACAGTTGAAGGATAAACATTTTTTACCTTGTCTGGGGAGAAGAGAGGTTCCCCCACATCCACTTCTGAGTCAACCCATTGAGCAGCATGTGTCTCCGTTGGCACTGTTTCCTCACATTCCCATTTGGTTCTGGATCAGGGCTCTGCTTGGCTTACTGCTGGATCTCACATGGACATATAATGATTTCCCTTGAAAAGATATTGCTTTTAACATGCTGCTCTGAGGTGGGAGTACATGTTTCTCTTTTTTAAGGAAGACCCATGTTTAACCTTTAGCAATGTAATCCTACTTCTTTATCCCACCTATATATTCAGGTGTTTTGTATTTCCTTGCTCCAACCTCCATACCCTCAGCATGCACAGCAGGTAATACACATACAAAGGTAATGATAGGCACACAAAGGTGATGATGATGATGATGATGACAATGATGATATAATTATTGTGGCAACATTGTACACCAGGCACTGTGCATGTATTAACTCACTTAATAATCAGCAACTGTAAGAGTAATGTAATCCACTTTCTACAGATGAGATAACTGAGGCACAGAACAATGAATTCATATTCCAAGGTCAAGTAGTTAGGAAAAAACAGAGAGAAATTCAACCTAGGATGTTTGGTTCCAGAATATATGTTTTTAACTATCAAACAAAATAATTCATGGTAAAATAGTTTACAAAACCTAAATTATTTGTTCTGGAATAAGATACAGTTTGGAGTGATAGAGGATAGATTCAGAGAAATATTACAGGGGTTGATCTTTTTGCACTCCAGCTCTTATCCTCACTTCTTAAGAATAGTGAAAATAAAGGATTGTGGGAAGATGGTGATGGACTAACAGATAGAGCTGAATGCTCTCACAAAAATAACGGAGAAAGAGACAAAAGCTGTATGAGGTATCTGCTCTGAGGGTCAGCAGACCAGGAAAGTGCTATACAACTCCCAGGAGGGTGAGGGACAGAGAGGCAAAGAAGAAGCCAAAATGACAAATATGAGTTACCTAGCCCCAGTGGTGGTGGGAAAGGCTTTTCTCCCCCACCCCCGAGATATTAAGCTGGGGTAAAGCCCTGGCTCACTGCACCTGACTGAGAGGGGAACAGGCATCTTCCTCCTTGTCAGCTGTTTCAAGGGAAAAGGGAAGGGAAGTTAGAATGCTTTTCTTCAGTGAATTAGGCCAACAGAGCCTGCTTTGAATCTCTGATCTGGGGTTTCAACACAGGAACTACAGGAAAGCTGTGGGAAGGTGTGCTGATGCGTGCCATCTGCTGGCCTATCTGGAAATTGCACAGACAAAAACTGTCCTATGTGCTCTGTATCCAACCCCTGGGAGAAAATCTGAAGCCCACTAGTCAGTCCATGACCCAATTTTGATAACTTAAGCTGGGCAAATTTAAAGACTTAGAATAAGCTGAACCAAATATCAAAGAAGAGCTGTGGGGGAAAAAATAAACAATAGGCAAGAAAGAGAGATTAGCCATCAGAGTAAATTCACCAACATATTCAGATGCCTGGACATCTGAAAAAATTACAGACCTTACTAGGAAACAGAAAGAGATGGCCCAGCCAGAAGAACTAACAAATATCTTGAAGAGATACAAGAGATTTAATACATTTAATCAGTGATAATCACACAACTCTTCTAAATCACTTCAAAGAATTTAATGAAAATAAGACCAAAGAAATAAAAGATGTTAAGAAGACACTGGGAGAGCATAAAGAACAATTTAAAAGCCTGCAAAGAAAAGTAACAGACCTTATGGGAATGAAAGACACAATGGATGAGATTAAAACTACATTAGAGGCATGTAAGAACAGATCTGAATTGCTTGAAGACAGAAATAATGATTTTGAAGACAGAACATCTGAACTGGAAAAGACAGGAGAACAGAAAGATAAGAGAATGGAAAAAATGGAACAGAGTTTCAGGGAATTGAATGACAATGCAAAACACAAAAACATTCACATTATTGGAGTCCCAGGAAAAGAGAATGAAAAAGGGGTAGAAAGCATATTGGAGGAAGTAAATAACTGAAAACTTCCCAACCCCTATAAAGACATAAATATCAATATCCAAGAAGGACAATGCACCCCAAATAGAGAACATCCGGATAGACTTACCTGGAGACACCTATTATTAAGAATGACAAATATTAGTGATAAAGGATTCTGAAAGTAGCAAGAGAAAAACAAAGCATCACATACAAGGGAAACTCGATAAGATTAAGTGCTGACTCTCATCAGAAACCATGGAGGTGAGAAGAAAATAGAATGATGTATTTAAGGTACTGAAATAGAAAAACTTCCAGCCAAAAAATCTGTATCTGGCTAAACTGTCCTTCAAAAATTAGGGTGAGTTCAAAGTCTTCACAGACAAACCAAAACTGATAGAATATGTTACTAAAAGCCAAGATTTAGCAGAGATACTAAAGGGGATGTTGCAGGCTGAAAGGAAAAAAACAAGGGCGAGAGATTTGGAGAAGAGTTTTAAGATTATTAGGAAGGGTAAACTAAAGGATAAGACAGACAGTAGAACAATATGATAACAGAGAGCCAAAGGAAAAATGGATGAAGTTAGTAATGCCCTTAAAATAATAATACTCAATGTTAATGGATTGAACTTCTCAATCAAAAGACATAGACTGATAGAACGGATTAAAAAAATATGAACCCTCTATATGTTGTTTACAAGAGACACACCTCAAACATAAGGACACATCCAGGCTAAAAGTGAAAGGCTGGAAAAAGTTATTCCATGTAAATAGTAACCAAAAAAGTGCTGGAGTAATGATATTAATATTAGACAAAATCGATTTCAAATGCAAAACTGTTATAAGGGATGAAGAAGGTCATTACATATTAATAAAAAGGTCAATTCATAAGAAGAAATAACTATACTAAATATTTATGTACCTAACCTGAATGTCCTAAGATACATAAGGCACACACTGGCAAAACTGAAGGTAGAAATAGATGTCCCTAAAATTATAGTTGGAGACTTCAGTACAACACTCTCAGTATTGGATAGAATGTTTGGACAGAGGATGAAGAAAGAAACAGAGAGCTTGAACAATATGATAAATGACCTAGACCTAACTGACATCCATAGAGCATTGCACCCCAAAAGAGCAGATTATACTTTCTTTTCAAGTTCTCATGGATCCTTCTCCAAGAGAGACCATATGTTGGGTCACAAAACAAGTCTCAATAAATTTAAAAACATTAAAATGATACAAAACACTTTCTGTAATCATAACAGAATGAAGCTGGCAATTAATATTGGATGGAAAAAGGGAAAATTCATAAATATGTGGAGATAAACAAAACACTCAAATAATCAATGAGTCAAAGAAGAAATTGCAAGAGAATTCAACAAAGATCTTGAGAATAATAAAAATGAGAACAGAACATATCAAAACCTATGGGACACTGTAAAGGCAGTTCTGAGAGGGAAATTTATTGCCTGTAATGCTTACTTTAAAAAAGAAGAAAGAGCTAAAATTGAAGCTCTAACTGCACAATTGGAGGAACTAGAAAAAAAACAACAAATTAATCCCAAACCAAGATGAAGGAAAGAAATAGTAAAGATCAGAGCAGAAATAAATGAAATTGAGAACAAAAAACAATAGAGAATCAATAAAATCAAAAGTTGGTTCTTTGAGAAGATCAACAAAATCAACAAAACCTTAGCTAGACTGACAAAGCAAAAAAGAGAGAAGATGCAAATAAATAAAATCAGAAATGAGAAAGGAGACATTACCACTGACCCCACAGATATAAGAGAGATCATAAGAGAATACTATGAACAACTGTATGCAAAAATAACTAGACAATATAGAGGAGATGGACAGATTTGTAGAAACACACAAACCACGTACACTGACCCTAGAAGAAATAGAAGAACTCAACAAACCAATCATAAGTGAAGAGATTGAAACAATCATCAAAAACATCCCAAAGATGAAAAGCCTGGGACCAGATGACTTCACAGGTGAATTTTACCAATCATTCAAATCTGATATAATACTAATCTTGCTCAAGATCTTCCAAAAAATTGAACTGGAAGCAATGCTACCAAACGTATTCTATGAATCCAACATCACCCTAATACCAAAACTGGATAAAGATATTACAAAAAAAGAAAATTACAGATCAATATTTCTAATGAATATAGATGAATAAATCCTTAACAAAATACTTGCAAACAGAAATTAAAAGCACATTAAAAGAATTATACACCATGATCAAGTGGGTTTCATCCAAGCTATGCAAGGGTGGTTCAACACAAGAAAATCAATTTGTGTAATAAACCACATTGATAAATTGAAGAAGAAAAATCACATGATCCTCTCAATTTGATGCAGAAAAGGCATTTTACAAAATACAGCACCCTTTCTTGATAAAAACACTCTTAAAGATAGGAATTGAAGGAAGTTTTCTCAATATGGTAAAGTGCATATATGAAAAACCTACGGCTAACATAGTACACAATGGTGAAAGATTGCAAGCTTTCCTGCTGAGATCAGAAACAAGACAAGAATGCCCATTGTCACCACTGTTACTCAATATTGTGCTAGAATTTCTAGCTAGAGCAATTAGGCTAGATAAAGAAATAAAAGGCCCTCAAATAGGAAAGGAAGACGTATATCTTTCACTATTTGCTTATGATATGATCCTCTGCCAAGAATCTCCTGAAAAATCCACAACAAAGCTACTAGAACTAATAGAGTAGTTCAGCAAAGAGACGGGATAAAAGATTAATACAAAAAATCATTAGTGTTTCTGCATACTATTGATAAGCAATCTGAGTAGGAAATCAGAAAAAAAATTCCATTTATGATAGCAAGTAAAACAATCAAATATTTAGGAATAAATTTAACTAGGACACAAAGGACCTGTATTCAGAAAACTACAAAGCATTGCTAAAAGAGACTGAAGAAGACTTAAATGAATAGAACATTTATTTAAGACTTAAATGAATGGAACATTTATTTAAGACTTAAATAATGGAACATTCCATGTTCATGGATTTGAAGACTAAATATCACTAAGATGTCAATTCTACCCAAATTGATTTACAGATTCAATGCAATCCCAATAAAAATACCAACAGCCTTTTTTGCAGAAGTGGAAAAACCAATTATCAAATTTATTTGGAAGGGTAAGGGTCCCTGAACAGCCAACAGGATCTTAAAAAAGAAGAACAAAGTTGGAGGACTCTCACTTCCAGACTTTAAAGCATTTTACCTAGCTACACTGGTAAAAACAGCATGATAGTGGCATAAAGACAGACACAATGACCAGTAGAACCCAATTGAGAACTCAGAAATAGACCCTCACATCTACAGTCAAGTGATTTTCGACAAGGCGGTCAAGCCCTCCCAGTGGAGCCAGAACATTCTATTCAACAAATGGTGTGGGAGAACTGGATATCCATATCCAAAAAAAATAAATAGGACCCCTATCTCACACCTTATACAAAAATTAACTTAAAATGGATCAAGGACTTAATATAAAAGCATCCACCATAAAACTCCTAGAAGAAAATACGGGAAAACACCTTCAAGATTTTATGGTAGGCAGTAGTTTCTTAAACCTTACACCCAAAGCACGAGCAACAAACGAAAAAATAGGTAAATGGGACCTCCTCAAAATTAAACGCTTTTGCACCTCAAAGGATTTTGTCAGAAGGGTGAAAAGGCAGCCAACTCAATGGGAGAAAATATATAGCAATCACATATCCTATAAGGGTTTAATATCTATTATATACAAAGAGATCATACAACATAAAAATAAAAAGACAAACTACCCAATAAAAAATGGGCAAAAGACTTGAAAAGACAATTGTCCAAAGAAGAAATACAAATGGTGAAGATACACATGAAAAAATGTTCAACATCACTAGTGATTAGGGAAATTCAAATAAAAACTACAAAGAGGTATCATTTCACACCTATTAGACTGGCCGCTATTAAAAAGTCAGAAAACTGTAAATGTTAGAGAGGATGTGGAGAGATAGGAACACTTATCTACTGTTGATGGGAATGAGAATGGTACAGCCACTGTGGAAGACTGTTTGGCAGTTCCTAAAGAAGTTGAATATAAACTTGCCCTGTAACCTGGCAATACCATCTCTAGGGATATACTCAGAAGAACTGAGAGCAGAGATACAAACAAACATCTGCACACCGATGTTCATAGCAGCATTATTCATGATTGCCAAAAGTTGGAGACAGCCCAGGTGTGCATCCAGTGATGAATGGCTAAACAAATTGTGGTGTATACACACTATAAAATATTATGCAGCAGTAAGTAGAAATGAAATCGTGAAGCTTATGACAACATAGATGAACCTGGAGGATATTATGTTGAGTGAAGCAAGCCAAACACAAGAGGACAAATACTGTATGATTGCGCTATTATGAACTAAACATACTGTGTAAATCCATTGAGTTAATAAATAGAATATAGGTCACCAGAAAATAGAAGGAGTGCAGAGAATGGAAAGCTGAGGGTTAATCTGTGCAGAATTATTAAAAAGGTTGTTTGTAAATCTTTAGAAATGAAAAGAAATGGTTAAAGCATATCATGATGTTTGTAACTAGTAGTGCTATTGTATGGGTATGACAGTTGTTGAAAAGGAAAGTCTAAGGTTATGTATATTACTAGAAGAAAAGCTAAAAACTGTAACATGGGACTGTATAAGATAGTAAAACCTCAAATAAAACATGAATATTGGTGATATTGTATATATAAGACAGTTTTTACAAAATATAAATTCAAATATACTAGAGAGAAGGAAAAAGAATATCACTATGTATGCTATCCAAGGCATAGAGAGATTTGAGATGTGATGAGTTTTGTTTGCTTGTTTATTTTTTTGTTTATTATTATTATTGTAATAACAAAAGTGCTCTGGGAGTGATGGCGGTGATGAAGGCACAAATGTGATTACACCAAATACCATTGATTGTACTCTTTGGATGGATTTATGCTGTATTAGTATGAATCCATAAATTTGAAAAAAAATGAAAAAAATCAAGTTCCACAATTAAAAATTAAAATGTAATTTTAAAAAATAGCAAAAATATGTCTCATCATACCTTTGACTTACAATCAGTACTCCTAAAGTCAATGCCTCAGAGTTCAGCTTTCAATCTTCTGTCCAGTTCTCCTTCCTCCTTAGAGTCTCCTTTATGGAATCCTTAGCAATGATGGGCAAGTCCTTTGACTACCATCTGGACATCTGCTTCCACTTCTATTATTCCTTCATCTTCATATTCCTGAACAGAGTCAGCTTTACTCAGTAGGCATGGCCATCGTTTGTTGCTACGTCCTGACCATCCTTTCCTTATTGTTCTTCTTCAAATGGTTTCTCTTTTCCTGTTCCCGTCATCTCTCTCATTTTTCCTGACTCAATCATGACATGACTGCTTAGTCTCTGCTTATGTCTAGATTAATAACTGGTGGGGCCTTATGTTAGCAGTGTTCATAATGGCATGGGACCCACGGTTCCTTGTTCTTTCCTATGCACTGAACTGGAGACATGTTTAATGCTTCTACTTTCTTTGTATATCTGCAAACCTTCTATTTCAAGGCCAGTAAGCATGAGGAGCATCTCTGACTTATTGTTCCACAGCCTGTTGACCCACTCTCAGTTTAACCCAGATTGACCACCATGAAAGACTGAGAATACCAGTGATAATCAAACTGATAAAATAGTAATGACTGCAGTCAACATATTATTTTATTGTGTATTATATTCCCATACATATATCTGGCAGAACTGCAGGTGTTGCTATGACCACTAGAGGGAAGGAGATTCTTATGTAGCTCATGGACCAAGAGAGGTGGAGTTACAAGGGAGGGAAAAACTGAGGCTGTCTCTGGATCGAAGTCGGGTTCCCCACTTTACAGGGACAAAGCATCTATGAATCCCTCCCCTCTAAGCTTCCTTTTTTTCCCTGTGTGTTTATCATTTTCCCCGATTTCTGATAGTAAAGCAAAGGATAGTAAAATAACCTTGGATTTTCAAAATATCACAGATTTTCAAAATGATTTTAGTTATCAATCTGCCTTTATCTGTCCTAGAATTTCAGAAATGTCAACATTACTTTCAATTTTTTGTAATAGACGGAGGAGCGTTTTCAAGAGACAAAGAAACAATCTCTCTTTGCTTTCTTTCTCTTTTTCACTCACTCTCTCTTTCTCTCTCTCTTTCTTTCATACACATACATCTCTCAAAAATATTCTAGAATGATTTACACCAGACAGCTAAGAGTGGTTTTTTAAAAGGGAGATTTACGAGATTAGGAAGGTTTGCATGAGACCCTTCAATCCTTTCAAATTTTATTTATGTATAAGCATCTATATTATTAGATATATTGTTCTCCAGTTATATCCAATCTTTGGAAAATCTTTATATTTTCTGAGATATACTTTCCTCACTTGGAAAAGGGAATTAAATACCATCTGTATTGTGTATTATTGAAAATAAAAGAGATAATGTGTGGTAAACACTGATCAGTAATTGACACACATGTGAAGGTAATATTTATAAGGTTCTTACTTTGTGCCAAGAACTATGCTATATCCAGTGATGCACTATGTCATAAAATTCTAATTTCAACACTAGTGGTGGATACTATTATCCCAATTGCATACTGGAGTCCTCTTGGCTCATAGAAGTTAATTTACTTGACCAATGTCACAGATATATTCTAAAGGCTGGACTCAAACTGAGGTTTGTCTAATTTTAGATACCACCTCCGAAACAGGACGCTTTCTTGTTCTTCCCTAAAAGCATTATTCCCTGCTTATTATGAGGAAGTTGAAACAGAGAAGCCTACTGCTGCATTACTCCTCTGAAAAAGTCTCCTCAAAAAAGCAAGACAAAGGAAAGAACTTGCAGGGCACTCTGGAAACCACAAGGGGGCAGAAGAGTTGCATTTCTGCTTCAGTTCCACCCCAGCAATGCAAGCGCGGAGCATGTACACACAGACTACTGAATACTATACTACACACGCACTACACGCACACGTATTAAACCTCTAAACTACACTGTAAGCCTTCCGTTTATAGTTATTAATAGCTATCATGTTTTTCTCTAATAGTTTAAAATGGTCTGTCCCAGATCTGAGGTACGTAGTGTTAATTCAGTGCCTAGATCAGACTCTGATGTTAAAAGCATACAAAAACGTTGGAAAACTATTTATGACCCGCAACTCATATTTCTTAAATGAGAGGACTAAAAGTAAGCAGGAGCATGTTAACAGTGAGTGAATCATGACACCTGTCTACCACATGCCCCAGAGCACACCAATGCCCTCGCTTTCCTCCATATCTGTGATCCCAGTTTCTTAACCCTTTCAGTCCCACTCCTACTGCAACAGGCCCCAGATGTGACAGGACAGTTGAACTTGGTGGACAAAGGAGAAAAGTATGTCAGACCAAGAAGACACAATCCCAAACTTCTCAAGTTTTTTCAAATCCTGAGAGGCTCTAGAAGGGACACATGGGAAAGGTAGGGAACCCTGCTCAAGGAACAGGGGTAAAGACCTGTCTGAGGTGGTTTTTTTTTTTTTTTTAATTGGTTGAATAAGTTCCTGGCTGCCTAGGGTGATGTGCAGCCTATGATTCTGCTAGAGCTGGTGGTTAAAAGACTTCTACACCTGCTTTCTAAGGCCCAGCACCCTCCCTCCTTTCAATAGTCTTCCCTCAGAGGAGTTCAGAGGAAGCATTCTGTCCTCCAGGCCAGACCTTGACCTAAATCCCAGGAGGCCAAGGCACTGACCTGTTTGCCAACACATTTGCCCCAGTGCCCTGGCCAGCTCCCAACACTTTCCATCAATCACCACTAGGCTCTGCCAGCCACTTGCTGCAGTTTTCCCATCTCTGTGCTCATTTGCCCTCTACCTGATCCTTCCTCATCACAGTGGTGCCTGTTGTAAATGGATGCTGCATTGTGCTTCAGAGAAGACCAAACTCCAGGTCCCAGAACATGGGGTACAAGAATAAAAATGAAGAAGAATGTGTGGTCTATGTCAGGTTTCTAAGATTCTCCGTTCCTGTCCTCTTCCCATGATTTGCAGCACCAGATTCAATTGAGTATCTGTCTGTTGACCAACAACAAGTTTGTTGGTGACATGAAGGAAGGCTTCAGCAATTGAGGAAGGCAGAGGAGATGCTATGAAATGGTATCTCAGATGAGCAAGAGAAGCAAGAGAGAAATGCAGACCTTCCATAATCACTGGCTATGCTTTCCCCTCCTTTTAAAGGTCTCCTTCTCACCCTCTTGTGACTATCCTTCCTATGTCTTCTCTCTCTTTTTCTTTCATTTTTAATGAACAGTACATGATAGCTCCTGGTTGTAATTTTAAAATTGCATTCCCTCTCTGTCAATTTATTCAACATTCATTCATTCAACAAATTTTTATTGACCATCTACTATGTGCCTGTCATTGTGCTGGAAGTTGGTGATATAACAGTGAACACAGCAGTCTAAATTCCCTGTCCATGTGGAGATAATTACCCCCCACCCCAAAATATCCCTCACTTAATATATTTAGTTTCTGTTTTTATCACTTTCCTTCCTTGGCTGAATTTTCTTTTTGTGAATCAGTGTTCCTCCATATATAACATTCCCCCTCTCCCTGGGGCTGAAATCCATTGCCTGGAATAGTCAGAGTTGTCTATAATCCAACACTTAAAGGAA